>STHB01024027.1:0-11445 GCA_018908115.1 Anopheles rivulorum
CTCATGGCAATCTTACGCTGGAAGAAGCCTACAACCAACAATGTACGTGATGACGTGGTGGGATTAAAATTACAATTAGCTCGTAAAACAATAAACAAGCTTGGTCGCCAGCCGTTGTGGTGCAGTTGCTCGATCTTTTGCGCAGTGTACTGTTTCGTGTACGTTGTAGTTGTGGCAAGACAAAAACCAAATAGTAGTATGAACTTCTAGCAATGCAATGGCATGACCTAAAAGCCTGTTGGGATACAGCTTCTGGCATAAAGATAGTAGACTGTAGAAATCACCGATTGTTGCAGGAAAATGTTGGAAAATTTGGTTTTGGCGTACGTGAGTGTGTTACTTAATCTTTTAAAGAATATAACCCAGTTCAGAATCGGTTCGGTTTTCGCCGAACAAATATTTCCCATCCCCCCCCAAGGGAAAATGGGGGGAACAAAAAAGCAAAATAAAAGATCCAAACCCTTGATTGAACAAGCACAAATTTGTTGCATCTATTCATGTTACAAGCATTCCAATTTTGCTCGTCCAACATGGAATATGGATGGAATGCTGCTGCTGCTGTTGCTGCACGGTTCACGACAAAAGTGAACATCGTCGTTTTGGGTGTAAAGCTGGCGTTCTTCAACGCATTCCACCACCACCGCTGGACCGCATTGGTATGATGGAGTATCCCGGAAGCAGGTTCCTGCGGGTGGTTCCTTTCTCGTCGACGTGTTTGTGTCCATTTTTGTTGTGCCTTGCTAGTGCTAGGTGCACTTTTTTTTGTTGTTACTTCTTTTCATTGTTTGGTTGCTCCACAACCACACAGCCAGCATCCGGTTCCGGGGCGGTTAACGTTCGTTTGTGTAACTCTGTTTGTGTGTGTGGACGTGTTCGACATTCCAGCACATTGTGTTCTGGTTAGCCGTACGTTACAAGACGTTACATCGTCGGTATAAGCGTAGTGCATACCCTCGTACCAGCCATGAAGCCACCGGAAGGATTCCGTTTGCATGATCCCATGAAAAGAACGTCGTGTATTCGTAATCGTAGCGAAAGGTTTCGTATTTTAACCCACCGTACCTAGCTGCATCCAAGGGAACGGGTGATGCGAAACAGGATGCGAAATGAAAATAAATGCTTCCGCAGGTGAGAATTTTTACCCCGGATGCAAGGGAAGAGTTTTATCGATTGCAGCGGTGAGCCACAATCGGGCCGTGTGTGTGTGTGTGTGTGCCTAATTGTGCCCGACCTACCGAAACCACTAATTTATGGTGTATGGAAAGGGGAGCGGAAGGATGGCATCCGTAGTTTTGCCTGTTTGCTTCAACCGAAAGGTCACAGACCTGCCCGAATTATGGACATCCCGCATGGGCGGAACTTTACATTTTCTGTAAAGCTTGTTGCGGCGCATCATCGTCGACGTATTACAAACAGTGTGACGTCATGCGTTTTATTCAAATAAGCTCACGCTGTCGGTTCATTGTTATCCTTGCGTAGTTATGGCACACTGAAGCGCTGTATACTATTTATAAACGCTTCGGTGGCCCTGGAGCGCATTATAAAATGGGAAGAGCGCGCTTTTTTGCCGAAAGTTCATATATCCATGACATATGGCCAACGAACGCTGCTTAACCTACACACACACGTACCTTTTCTTGCTTTAAACCCAAATCTGGATGGAAAGATCCACCCGTTTTTGTGTATGTGTGTGTGTGTGGGAAAATATATTTCTCCCCTTTCCATGTCCGTCAGTCGGATCCAAGCCGTTTGTTAATTTATTCATTTGCTAAATTTCCCAGCAACCAACCGGCAGCTTTACCTTTGCCTGGCTGGTGCTGAATGGAGAAACCCTTTTCTGCGAGTTGCTTAACTTTGGATTGCTTTGCCGATGTTAAATTTAGTCTCTGGGCTGCTGGGTCTAACAGTGTTGCTGAGAGGAAGTTGTAATACGAGCAGCAGAAAAAGCTGAATTTCTGCTTTTCCACTGCATGGCGAATGTGCCGACTGGTTTTGTGTAAAATTAGCACGACTTCGGTAGTCGGACGCAAACTTTTGGCAGGTTCACATGAAAATGAGGCAACATTGAAACCGATTGAATGTACGTGGGACGTGAAATTAGAGTGTACAAATAATTGATACGTCTGCTGAGTGAACTGCCGGGCGTGGTGGCGGGCTGTTGATATAAGGTTTCTGCCGAACGCTCAATGTCGCAAAAGCGAAGTTCTCGATACTGTTTACTGGTGAAGTATCCATCTTAATTTGATCCTCCGTTGTTTAGGTGAAGGTTTTGAAGCGGCTTAACGTAGAGGGTAATGAATAATAGTCTATTTTACAGTCTGTTTTAAACAGAATTTAAATATATGAGAGACTTGCAAGAGTCTGGGAACTACGAAGTGGCGTAAAAGCGGGTTCTTGCATATTGACATAGAAACGTTGAGCGCTGCTAAGTTTTGATACTTAGTAGATATCCTTTTGGACGACTTCAATAATGCCCATAATGCAAGAAGACCAATTACTGCGAGTTCTCGCCTTGTTATTGATCGATTTCGCTTTTCCACTTTGTGATTTTGCCTAAAATATAATTCCCACTGTGTCGGTGGTGTGGCTTTCGTGAGAAGAGAAAAGAGACCTCCATCTGGAAAGAATTCTTTCTTAGAAAAAAGCCTCATTTACTCAATTACATTTGAAACTCACTATGAACATTTTAACTTTCCATAGTGTTTCTTCCTTAATTTCCTGCATCTCTTATTCGTCTGTTTCACTTTTTTCAACCATTTTCCCATTCGATGAATGAAGTCGGAGTGGAGGAAAAGGTTTTTGATCTTTCGGTTTGAGGTTTGAAAGGAAGACAATGCTTTTTAAGTAATTGGATGAATAAAAGTGTTATAATTATAAGCATACGAAGAATGCAGAACAAAGATGACGATTGACAATTTAGTGAGGGTTTAGGGTTTGATAAGGGTTCTGAGGGTTCCTAGCTCAAGTTATAGGGTAATTGCACTCTCCACTTCAAACTGACATATTACTGGTGACACTGAAATTAGTGGATAATAAATGAGTAAAATTATATTTGTTATTCACGCCCAACAATATTGAAATATTGGAACACAATTCCCAAGGAAGACGATCGGGTCTCTCCAGTGACATCTTCAACTGGATCTTGTAGTACCATAATCTCAGGTAAAATATTGTCTTGCTATTTAAAGCTTTCGATGACTCTCTGGCCATCTGATCTGCGTAATCAGTCAATCAATCTGTGAAGTCTTATTTCGTGCGCGATCTTCAATCCATTATGCAATTCTTAATTAAAAGAAGTTTCATTTTTATGATCCCAGCCAATAAAATGATCAATTTATAGAATTCGCCTGGTGCGTGAATTTAAAAGTGCAAAAGTTAATGAAGCGCATCCCATAAAACCATCACACGCCATAAATTATATTCATGTCCCGAGATATTCCACACTGCTTCAACCTTAGCCCGTTTAGTGGCTTAATCTTTTGAGCACACTTTCCATCGTGTATGTGTGTGTGTTTTTTTTTTAATTTTTGGTAGATTAACCAGCCATTCCATCATTTATCAAAACTGCATCCACACCAAAGGCGCCAAAGCAAAAACCATATTCGTTTATACCGTACGGGAACCCGTGCCGCCAACCCAGTCAACATCGTCCCGTGTAACAAAACACCATCTTATTACTGTTTTGCACTGTCCTTCCCCACACAGGAACCATCCCCTGTGCGCCACCCCTTGTCCCCGGAAGAGCCATTTGCGTACGGAAAACAATACCTCCCTCGTCATAAATATGTCTGTCACCATAAACTTTGGACCGCGAACGTCGATCGCAGTTCGGTTATGTTTGGCAGTACGGTGCAGTGAATGTGGCACGCTGTTCCGTTTTCAATCAAAAACGCACGGCACAACGAGA
Source organism: Anopheles rivulorum (assembly GCA_018908115.1). NCBI lineage: Eukaryota > Metazoa > Arthropoda > Insecta > Diptera > Culicidae > Anopheles > Anopheles rivulorum. Next base: position 3,908 of record STHB01024027.1, read on the forward strand.
ACGTGTTGCTTGTTTTTCGTATCGACGAAAACTGCCACTGACCGCATGTTAACGCGTGTGTGAAGGTGGTTTTGTGCTTATTTTATGTTTCTGTCCACTTGCTTTGCTTTGAAATTACATTTACACGATGTTGCTAACGGCCTAACCGCGAGTTAAATTTGCAACGGCGTGTATGTGTCACATTGTACTAGCGAGCTTCGAATGTCATTTTGTTGGGGAGTTGGCTTGAGTTCCTTGTTTTTCGATGTGCCTTTTCGTGGGGCCAGTGAGCGTGGAAGAATATCGGTTCGGTGCAAGGAAAAGCAAATAGCAGAGGAACAATCTTATCACCGATATTTGCACACCACCCCATCACTTCCGTTCCGTGTCAATCCGTTCCGTCCCCCGGGGTTGGGCCGACGCTTGTACGCTTTGTCAGCTAAGATTTTACAAATAAATGTTGGCAGTTTTGTCAGCTTGTGTTGTTCTTGTTTGGGGTTTTCTTTTTTATGTTTTTATTGCACATGATGTCGTGTGTGCGCGCGCGCCACGTCATCATCACTATCGTTTTTTGTGTTCTCTCTTGTTTTCCTCCTCTGCTCGCTAATTTGTTTATTGTTTGCAATTTTGTTGACTTTATTTGTTCGTTCGGAACGGATTTGCTGATGTTTTCGTTGCCTAATGCCTGGGTAGTGGTGCTTGTCTTCGAAACCCGCATTTGCAGCGCAAGGTGCGGTGCGAATATTGTTTGACTGTTGTTTGCTCACTTCTTTTCTGCAAGCTTCACTTCAACTTGAAACACTTTGGTTTGTTTTCATTTTTACAAGTGCTGCGTGACAGTGTTGCAATCTTTATGACACTCGACACTCAAACACAGAGCAAAAATAACTGCACGGGGAAGTAAGAAAAACGTTAGCCAGTTTAGCCAGTTCGATCGAAGCAATAACGCCATGCTTCATCTACCGTACCGGTAACGCCCTGAACAGCTGAAAACGGGCCAAAGATGCGGGCAGCGATGTGATGCGATGTGTCGATGGTCGGATTATGTGCGTCTAGACGCGATCAGTCGCGTGTAGACGGAGGACGGAATCGATCAACCATGGCGCCATTTCTGGGAATTGTGTATCGTCTGGATACTGGTGAATGAGGATGGGCATACGTTCTTGTGAATGGAAGAACAGCAATCAGTGACCGTGAACATGAATTTGTTGGCCATGTCCTTGAGGTTAGTACTAAATAAATGTGACTTTCTTGTCATCAACATGTACCAACAGCGTGACTAAATTGGGCCACTAAATAACTCCATTTCCTTTAGAACTAACTAAAACTAAGTGATTAATACACAATTAGACTTGTGTGTTTCAAATCCATGACTTCATAGGTTAAAACAATTAAAATCAATATTAAAATTACCTCATACTTCATGCTTTGGTTCTATAGTTAATAAACATTAGAAAAAGATAAACTTTCTCGTATGGTGTTACCATACGTTAGATTTATTGAATCTGTGTTAGTAGATCGATCATCTGGGATTGTGTGTTCCATAAAAATATGAATATTCGTACCTTAAATTTTAAGATTAGTTTGGGTTGCAGTATGCTCTCCTGTGGTTGAAGAAATGAAGTCACTGTTAGATACTAAAGCTACTGTGAGTTCGTCTAATGAACCTTTGAGGAGAGTTGGTAGTACTAATGAGCTGGAGCAGTAATCTACTGAGATGCGTTTCGACATTATTGGAAAGTAGTTTCATGAGTTTAATTGTTTATCGAAACCTTTTTTACATTTTATTGAACGTTTGTGTAACAAAAGTATAGTAATGGAACTCTTGTGATTCCTATTAAAGTTGGAAGCTACTAGATGATGAACATTGACCGTCAGGGTTTTATAGGATTCCAATAGAACAAAACTTTGTCAGCAAATAAGTATTGCAAATAGTAGTTAGTAATTAAGTATCAATTAAATAGTAAGAAACATTTGGAAACAATAAACAATATAACAAACATATGAATGAAAACAAATAGATAATGATCCAAGTTTCTAACAATTTGTATGTTTAACACTGTAAGGCTATACTTTCGTAAGGCTTACGCACTGCATAAACATCTACATTCTGAACAAAACTTTCAAGTGTGTGCAATAGTACAATTAGTTTCATACTCCATTTCGGCTCAATTTTGCTCACTTTCGAAAACAGTTTTGTATAACAGCAACCTACCTATATACTATCAATTTTATCTCTTTTATTTTCCCTTCTTTTACTCCTTCTATCACGTGGACGTCCTCTTGGGAGAGAAACTTCCAACACGTACGAACGGACAGAACGATGGAAGCAACGAAATCGAATCGAAATTTCGGCAGCAACCGTTCGCCGCTGCCTCGAAACTTCATGATCATGTAAAACAAATATGGTTCACAGGGGACATATTTCACGAGTGACTTACTACACAGCACATTTCCCCCAACATAAGCCAACATCATGTGTGTACGCTTCGCCGTACATGGTGTGGTGTACCGAGTGAGCGAGTTCTCGGGTACGCAAATCCTGCCCCAAAAAGCCACAGACGTAACACACGGCCGGGGGGCAAAACTTCCTTCTTTTTTTTATGAGCATCTTGAGCCTGAAGCAAAACGGCGATAAAGTAGTCTCAGTGCGAAGTAAAACGGTTTTTGGATGGCCTGGAAAAGGACACACAGTTACCTACACAACATTCCCGTGTGTTGTGAGCGGTGGTCGAGATTATTTGCTAAGCTAGACGAGTGTGTAACATCGTGTTTTCTCATTTTTCCTTCCATAAGCCGGTTTTCCTTCTGTCCTTTTCCACGCCAGGATGACGATGGTGTCGCACGCTTTAAAACTCCATTCATTCTGTGGTGTGTACGTTTTCGTCCTTCCCGGAAACGATGGTGGTAGGTGTTTTGCTGTGGTCCACCGTATGTATGTCCAGGCATTTTCCTTTCCATTTTGCCGTCATTTTTCCACGAGCCGGACGGTCGGAGGTAACGCTTTGCGCATTCCTTCGATGGGCTTGTAAAGTTAAACAATTTTGAGAAAGTTGCAAGATTGTGAAAATTCCCTTCGGTACGTTCGTGGCTGCAAAATCGCCTTTCTTTCCCTTCCTCTAGTCCTCTCTATAGGCCGCGCGGAAAGTTTCCGGGCACGTGAAGATGACCGTGCGAAAGAGACCCCGACCAGCGACCGACGGTTCGCAAAGTTTGTAGCAAATTTTGTCAGCTGAACATTCTTCCACGGAGCACTACCGAGCGCCGATGCCGTTTGGGTTCGGGCTGAGGTTGGCAGTGGTGGTTACGTGCTTTCAGGAGGGTAGTAGCAACATTCCTAAGCAACTGCTACTACCGGGAACAATTAGTGAGGGTTTTGAAGAATGATTTCAAAATTAAATTTGAGCAATTTCGTGGATGATGGAAGCAGATCGGTAGAGAGTAACGTGAGAACAATGCTACTTCTGCCAGAAGTGTCAGAAGGCGTATGCTGTTCAACTTTATGAATGAGTTTGAAAATGGAGTTTGCCGCCATTGTTAAACAAGCATAATTAAAATATCAATTGAAAATTTATTCCTCTCGCACACTTTTACCTCCGTAACGAATCTTTCTATGTAATGAAACTATGATTATTATTGAATTATTTTAGAAATTTCTATTCTGGCTTTAATTGTACATGTTAAAAATGCATAAATATTATTAAATATATTGAATTTAGCCGTCATTCTTAAATCTAAATAGATAAAATATTTTCAATTATTTATTTATTTATGTCTGTTGAGAAGAACTTAGTTGAAGGTGAACTTTGGGAATTCATTATACATCAGCAATATGTAAACCCCAACGATACTCATCTATTGAAGGCTGGAATTGACCATCAAAAAATATTTTAGATTCTCCTGTTCTGGGACATTAAGACCTATTGAAATGGGCCAATACTAGAGCATTGATGCCCTAGTAGGTAAACTAATTTAATTTATTGGTAGTTGTATCAGGGAATACATACTAGGGGCTTTAGGAAATTCTTAAAATCATACAAGAACTCCCGTTTTTAAAATAAGTCAATAATTTAATTTATTACGAAGGTTTTAAGCAGCGTGGAAAATTCTTTAAGTTTGTTGTAAAGGAAGATGTTTTATTATGATCTTGTTGTGTCATTCTCTTACCGATTTATGCTTTGTGCATTAAAATGTTCTAGGATTAAAATAAAATCTCCTTCTAAAATCCTATATTGGACTACGCCAAAAACTAAATACAATGCAATTTAACGATCCTGTTCAGACTATTTCATTCATGTTAATGTCTAACAAAATGCATGTTCAGTTATGAAACAATAATGTTAAGCTATGTGCAAATCATTTGTTGTTTGTTCTGTCACTTCGGCATAACAAAAACACAAAAGTGTAAACTGCAAATGCCACACTTTTCATGCATCGTTGCAAACCATCTTCAGCGTTTTCTACGCTGATGTACGCAAATTAAGTTATAATTTATTTACGTCCCCCAGTGGCTCGATCGTGTTTCGTGTTCGTACATTGTTTCAACCGTGCTACCAAAAACAAGATTGATTGGTAGCGAGCCACACGAACACAGCGTACAGCGGCAATGCGTACGCAACAGCGTTTTGCTCACACATCGGTGTCTGGCATCCATTTATATCGCACCCCACTAAAACGAGCCTCCACTATCGGTCCGATCGGAATACGATGGTGCGGAAGCAGCGTGTGACAGACACCCTGCTACACACAAGCCCACCCAACAGATAGCACCACCAGGACGGCTGATAGTAAAAGCATAAAGCAAAAAAAGCTTCCATTCCATCCGTGCTGGGTCGTTCAACCATCGTTTCGTTTTTTGCTCCTCCGGCGCCTGCGGCGTCTGCAGGAAAGCGCCCATTTATGCGCCCTCGAGCAATCTATCCAATAAACCAAAAGAAGCGAAACAAACGGATCAAACGGCAGCTAAAAAGACATTCGCCAGCTGTAACAGAACGGACTCGTGCCCGGCAGTGGCATAAAGCATGCTTGTGTTTTTTTTGTTTGCTGGCTTGCTGCTCCATTCTGTCCGTCTTCGGCGCATCCGTGCCTCGTACCCTTTGTCCGTGGTTCTATTTTGGCACATAAATAATGACCATCGTACCTCGTACCCCGGGAAAAGCCAACGAACCTGGAGGGATGCTCTAAAAATATTGCCACCCATCCACGCAGGCCCTTGCTTGGGCTTCTGCGTCCCAACCAGTAAGCTCTCCAGCTCTAGAAGAGATGTTAGATTGATGGGAGCTAAAGAGGTAGAGGAATCGGGCCGGCCGGCCGGCAAATCTGCCTTCACCGCATGGCGCACTGCATGGTATCAATCAATTTTCGTTAGATTTTGATTGATACGCTTGGCCGGCAACGTGCGCTGCGTTGGCACGGGTGTGTAGGACATGGCATCGGGGAACGCCTTTCTATCAGACGGACGAAGGGACACACAAATACAAACGTAAAATCTGCGCGACCACCCAACAAAACCAAGCTGAAAGTCAGACATTCTTCTGTGGCCCAAAACAAAAGTGAGACCATGGTCCGGTTCCGTTGCGGAGCGTACGAATGATGATGATGTTGTTATATTAAAAGTGGCCCTTCCCGGTTGGATGACAAAACGGGGGTTGTTTAAGGGCAGTGGGGGGACGTGCTATTAGGTTGAAAACACTTGAAAACAGTCCGAAAAAAACCCCATTCATTCAGTGGGCAAAGAGCGAAGCACGGTAGCGCGTTATGTTAATTGGTTTAATAAATTCCGTCTTGAATAATTAGCCTAACACGTCAAACTTTTACACTGCTGTCCGGACACGAAAGTCTTTCCGGAGCGATCGTCATCGTTTGGCTACCTCCTGGCATTTTATGACCATTTTAAGCACTTGCCGAAGGTGAAAAAGATGTCAAAAGATGTCAGATGGAAGGTTTGTACCTCCGGACACACAGGTCGTTTTGCCATGTCTTTACAGTCTTATAGTTTTTCTTCCTCGCACGTGTTCGTTAACATGGACAGTGACCATCGCGAGCTGTAATAGTTTGCTGCAGGTTAGATGACATCACGATACGGCGCCACGTTGATAGCGGGTGAAGGTGTTGTTTTTAGTAGAGCACTGTGTCACTGTTCCTTTCCCGAAGAAAGATACACACAACGATCACACGCATGTATATGTATGTATGGCATAACAATTGTCGGCTAATTTACAGCTGATAAACATCGGTGGTTTATGTTGGGTGACGGGGGAGGGGGGCCACCCGGGAATGATGTTGGAAGAAACGGGAATCAGTTTTCATAATGTGGGAGGATGACAGGGAACGGTTGGAAATCGGTTTGATGGACGGATGAATGTTTATGCTTGGTATATTGTCAAAGCTTACGTTACAGTCAGCAGCTGTTGATAAGCAAATTCATCATAATTTTGTGATCCTCTTAACAACCAAACATTGGAATTTTCATTCAATTAATTTACATTTATCATTGTTCCAATTAAAAATTTACAATATGATATAAAGAAATAGGGTTTCTCGGTGAAACTATTATTGTTTTATTAATTAACGATACTTGTTTTTATTTAAGTTCAATACACAAAATAAACCAGACAGTTGCATGAAGAACAATTTTTCAAAGGCCGAATAATAGTGCAAAATATAATAGTAATCGAGATAATATTACATAATAGTATTTCAATTTTCTAAAATTTAAATCAACTAATATTGTTAAAAAAGTTCTCTAAAAAAGTCTTTTTGACAAATTGTGTGGCATGCACATGACCTATTTATTGGCCACAAAATACTCACTCTTTATGAGGTGTACATGCTTTACAGTTGATCTAGCACATCACGAGGGTCGTGGTTTCGAATTCCTCATCTAGAACATCGCTTCTCTCACTCACTACAGCCCCAAAATACATCCAACTATCCGGCGCTACATACATTGTTAAACCATATTCAAGTGTGATAAACCAAAGGGTAGAGACAGCAATAAGGTGAATGGTAGTGATAATAAATGTAGTGTTGTGCTAAATGTGAAGAGAGATAAATCCTGCCATATAAACTCGCAAGAAATTAGCCACAGCTTTAATTATTCCTAGAGAGCAAGCAGATCGAGAAGGTTATCTAATCTTTCTATATAAACCCATTCCAAAAGGTTGATAAGGAACCTATAGTGCTCGTGTGTGAGCACCCTGTATCCGATGAAAACCCTGTATCCGATGAGTAAAGATACAGACTAATAGAGCGATGGCGTCATATGTAGATCGTTGATGGTGTTTGTGTGCACTACTGTGATAGCTTAAAATTTGCGGTGAGTAATGAATATTTAAATGTATGAGTTTAATTCCTACTTTTTAACCTAAATTGTATAAACTGTTATTATTTATGATATTAGGTGTATTAATGTGTTCGTGCGGTTTTGGTATTAATGCTCCCATTTATTTATTACATATTTATTGAATCTGGCAACACTGCCAATTTGAAGTGTCATTATTGGGCTACAATATCCACTATCTGTCATTTTGATAAATAGTAAATAACATAGTATCTGC
>STHB01024036.1:0-11445 GCA_018908115.1 Anopheles rivulorum
GACGAGAATGGAACGGACAAGACGGATTGTATCGATTCACCGAACTACCTTTGTGTTGTTTCATTTGGCAATATTTTCGTTTTTCTTTCTTTGCTGTTGTCATTTTTTGCTTTCATCAGTTCACGTATGACGGGCGATGCTGTACCGTGTACCTTGCCTGCATACAGTAATTTATCGTCGCAAACCTGGCTGAAGCAATATGGCTTCAGGTGATTGCAAAAAACCCAAACATGATCTGCCCGAAAGGAAAAGAAGAGAAAAAAAAACACACCCCAACATAAGTCCCAAAGTCGCCCAAAAGTAACCTTCCAAGATGTACTGCTGGCGATGAGAGGCAAACGGAACAACAACAGAAGAGGAACCGAGGAACGGACGAGAATGATTAGCAAAAGTATGAGGTACTTTTGCGTAGTCCACTCCATCCCATCCCATGTATGTGATCTCGGTTCAGCTTGATCGGGTAGATCTTACGAGGGTCAGCGCACTAGCGCCAGATTAACTATAATAAACTACAGTCAATAAACCACAGCGATTCGGATTCGGACGGAATGCAATGGTCAAGTGGCGAGACAGCAACGACCCGGACACAACAAAGCCCGAACCTGAACCGGTCCTAATCTAAGCTTCCCGTTCAACAGATCTTAATGGTGGATGAATGTAGTGCTGCACAGGGAACGCTGGCTGATGAATTTGAGAAGTTTCCAGTACGGACGTTCCTGACCATGCCATGCCGTCCTGCTTACGTGCAGGAACACATATCGATAACAGGCGAACCTACCCACACCCACGGTGCTATACCGAGTCCCGGACACCGACAGGGATTGTGCTGTACGGCGTCTTATCACATTTAATCATCTCCTGAAGGACGGACAAAAACATGATCACAATTTAATGCAAGCCAGGATCAACATGTCCGACCTTTTTCGTGCGAATGTTGGACGGACCCTTACACAGAGAGAGAGAGAAAAAAAATGCCCGAAATTCTGTAGCAGCTTTCCGTACATATTGTGTCCGTTGAGGGTTTGTTGGTGTGGGTGAGGCTCATTTCGAGTTATGTTTTACACTGGCTCATCATTATCATCCGGCAGCTGGTGTCCTTCTCAAGATACATAACTACCATAACGAGTGGCAAATGAAGAACAAAAGACAAAAGTGAATGCGGAAAAATCTTTCGCCCAACATGCTAGGATGTGACCAAGGGCTAAAATTATCATAAAAAGATAGAGAGAGAGCAAGAGAGAGGGAAAGAGGGAGAGAGTGAGAAAATAGCAACGAACTAACGCAATCACTTTCCACAGCTGACGAAGGGATTTTTTGAACCCGGAACACGGAAATTGTGTGTACAACAGCACCGGACACACACGTGCTCGGGTGCAGGTGAAAGGGTTGTCGAATCCTTTGGTTGGAGTTTATTTTTTTTTTTTGGTCGTCCAGCACATACGGGTTTCAGTGAGCAACATAAAGATCCCGTGAAAGAGATTCAAGGCTTGCTTTTTTAAATCTGTTAAAAAAAAAGCTTAACATTAAAAAGTGCCGGATTTAATCAACCGCAAACAAAGCGTACGTGACAAATGCACGGATGAAAGCGGGTTGCTTTATTATTTATGCTAGCCATTTTTCCCGGTCCTGGGAGTTGAAGCTGGGTGGGCGGATAGTGGAAATATTAACGCGAAAGGGCTTTGTTTCCTTTTTGTTTTGGCTTTCTCTCTTTGCTGCTAGCAGCGCCGATAAGCCAATGTGAGGAATGATGCTGCTTGGATTAGCGTTCAGGATTATCTTGGAGTGTGATAATTTTCACAAAGCAAATAAATGAACTTCTTCTTTTGTTGTTTTATAATTACGCATTTTAAATGCTAAATGTTTACAATTTTCCTGTTTTCTTACCTTGCTTGTTACAATTCCTTCCAATCAGCAAAATTGCTCCGAAACGCTTCTTGCTTGTTAAAGTGTTGCGTATCTCGTCGGAGCTGTTCTCCTTTTTCTGCTGTTTTCACATGTGGGCAGCTTTTAAAAATAAACCTAATACAATATTGCACTATAGTGCTCATTAGCACTCAATAACGTCCGATTTCATAATGGCACTGTTTTAAAATTCTATCCCAAATCAAACCGGTTCCTTTTCCAGCAGACCCAATGGCCAGTGATAATTTGCCAACACGCCACCAAGCCAAACGGGCCCCCTTTAATTGGGCTTCGTTTATAGTTTGCTGCTAAATTTTATCTCACACACCCAATCTGTGCCAAGGAATGGAAGGTCCAATCCAATCGGTTGGACGATGCGATGCGGCTACCTCCCAGTTCCGGTTTGATAACACGATTCAGAACTTTGCCCCAACCATCCAGGAATACGGTGTGAGACGGTGTGTGTGTGCTTGTGTATGTGATATTCTGGGGACCGTTTTGCCCAAATGCCGAAATGGAGGACCGAGACACCAGAAGTTTTGCCAAAAATTGATAAGCACTCTCACTCCTCGGGAAGGTTTATTTTCTCTCTCGTACTTTAATAAGGGTCAGCAGGTTTTTGGGAAGGTTTACAGCTTTAGCGAATTGTTACGAAATTGGGTTCTTGCTGTTTTACTCCATATTTGCACTTTTGCTCACGTTGAAGACAGGCACTCGAGATACGCATAACTGCAGTACAGCTAAAGTACGGTTTGTATGTTCCTTTTTTTTACGACATTTATTCCTTATTTGGATATCTATTGAAGCAGTGTAGTTTCATCAATCGTTCTGAAGTTAGATGTCTTTGAGAAAAGGGAAAATTCTTATCAAAAACCGAAGTGAAAAGATGGACGAAGCGAAAACAACTGACAACAAGAGATGAAACGTTTCGACATGTGAAGAATAATTTCACTCCGGGTGAGCTGAAAGCAAACGAGTGCGTAGTGTAATGTTTCATGCCGTACGAATTATGGGTCACACGTAAGCGAAAGAAGACAAACGTTCAACTCTGCATCTTAAAGCAGCCCCTTTGCATTGCTGGTCAAAAGCGTTTCGTTCATAAAACAAAGTTTTCATTTTTACTAGCACACACACACATCTTCAAACACACTTTTTCGACTAGTTTCAAGTAGAAGATTTGCTTGAAGATCGAAATGGGAAAAGATTTTATGCCACAGCTCCTTTGGGACAAGGTTCGTACCAGAATTGCGCAAATCAATCTCACCATTGCCAAGTGGCTCTTTTCCAATTTGGTTGTGGTGTAAAATGCGTTGGAATAAAATCTGACGAACATGGAACATTTGGACTGGTTTCATTCTGCACACATGTATCGATCGTTTGCATTAAAAAAAAGCTATGCTACTGGTGAAAATTGGTTATTGGAGGAAAGAAACAATTTGTTGGTGTTACAATTTGCACCTTTGCGAAGGAAAGAAAATATTTACAAAAATTAATTAATAAGAAAAATCAAAAGAAATGCACCGAATAAACCGTCATAAAAGCATTTTCCCTATTTACAGAATTTTACAAAAAAAAAGTGTATTTTGATGTTGTTTCGAACTCTTATTTTTTTGTTGCGCTAGGTTTGTGAAAGTCACATGAAACAATTGTTTTCAAAAGCTTCCAGAATTATTAAAGAAAGTTTCATTTGAAATAGTTCACGCGTTAAGAAGAAATATTAAGAAATGGAATAAATAGGATATATAATTTAAATTTAAAAAGTTAAATTAAGTGAATTAAAACTTTTGGAACGACTTTTAGGAATAATGATAATCATAAACTTTAGAAAAAGCAAAAATTGAAAAAGTAAAACAAATGAAAAATCAATTGTAAATCGACCAGGGCAAAGGCAAAATAGAATGCTTCTTTTAAAAAGACTCATCATTGCTTTCGTTATAGCATATCGTAAAAATAATTCACAAAAATAAACCATCAAGTTCCTGTATTACACGCACAAACCAACTTTTGTGTATTTTAGATTACCCTTCAACTTTATAGTTTAAAATGAACAAAATTCAAAGCGCAACCGAAAAATTAATATTTTTGTTCAAACGCTGACGTATGATTTTTAAACGAAATTTCAACTTTCAACTTTCAATTAACTTGCTGGTGTTGAATAGAACCGAACACACGTTCACAACATTTTGCAGCTTCCATCCACATGCACGGAGCAAGGTCAAATGTGTCACCGGTTGCAAAATTATGTCCATTCATTGCCACTGCAGCTGCAACTCGGAGTGGCTCAAATTTAACCATTTATAGCATGGAAATGAGCTCATTTATTGGTGAGATTATTTTGACGTAGGATACACAACAATAAGGATACACAACTCATTCCATATACGCTCTCATGCCCAGGGTAGTGCTCAGGAACAAAACAAAAAATGCATTATAGTGTACGTGTGCATGCGATGCAGATTATATACATGGCAAGCACAATACTGATAACCAAACGGACCAAGGAAGGAATCCACCGAATGTTCAAGGGTGGATGACGGCCGGGACAGCCGGCTGTATCGTCTGCTGCGACAAATTTGATGAATAAATTAAAATCAGCAATCGTTGATTGATTTTCCCGTCGAGGTATGAGCAATCGTAGTGCACAAAAAAACCAACCGTCGTCCTCCATTATGCGATCCATGTGGTTCCATGGTTTCACGGCGAGGACGCGTTTGCACATGGTACCGATTTGCTTTCGGTGTGCTTGAATTTGCGCACTGGTCGTTGCGTTGTTGCCGATTTTTCGTACCACTCTGTGCACCGTGAAATTGTGCGCATTCGGGCACGCCATAATGCCAAGATGAATGCAAAGAATGCACAGCGAATCGCACACAAGGTATAAAACATGTGAGAAATCAAATTTCGGGTCCATTTATTGATCGAACAATGTGTGCGTCCAATTTGCATTAATAACTTAAAATAATTTTATTCTTTTATGAAATAAATTATGTTATTTTACATGTACTTACAAGCAGTTAAGCTAAATTTTGAATTCAATTGATTTAGCAAATTACCGAATCCATCTAACAAAAACAGTGCTGAACTGCGCTTTGCTTGATTTATCGATGGACAATTAGCGTAATCATGAGCATAGCGCTTAATTTATTCTTTGCTAGGTTGAAGTGGTACGCCATCATAGAAAATGCCGGTCCACTTCAGTCACGTTTTACTCTTGAAAGAAAGAAAAAAAAACGAACGTTACCAAGAAAAAGCACCCTTCAATGCGTTTTATCTTCAAACAAAAAGCAACAAAAAAATCACGAGGAAAGAGTGGTTTGTCGTCCGTGTTAGATAGTCAGTGTCTTTGCTCGATAGATTCGATCATTATGCATCTGACCAGCATAAGCTGGATCTGGTGAAACGAGTGCCATTTAGTTTAAAGAGGGTTTTTTCCCAGATTGCTTAAATTACATTACATCCAGCAGAGATGGTACCATTGGTTTTGTCTTTAAATTTTTGCTCTAGTACAGTGATATTCATGGTTTGACTCTCATTTATATTATTAGTAATTTTTACTTCAATCATTCTTATAATTACTTTGCACTAAGCACAGCATTCTCTAGTGTTTGTATTGTAAGTTATAGAGATAATATTTTTGAAATTAAGTTATTTGCAGTTTAATACTGGTTTGATGTTGATTTTAAGACATAAAATATCAAAGATATAACTAATTCAAAAACAAAATTAACAAATGCCATCTTACGTTCATCTTCAAATCCGTTCAGGGTTAGTATTAAACGAAAATCCTTGCTCATCCTACCGCACACAATTAAGAGTGCTAAAAAAAATGCCATTACCGAACGAAATTGATTTTCAAAAGGCCGTTAAATTAAACCCCCTGCAAGATGTCCGCATTAGTTGACAGCCATCGACAATCTGGTCCATTTCTCCATTTTTTTTTTCTCTGCAGGTAATCTCTATCTAACTGTGAATCATCTACCAAACACGTGTAAAACTTGCAGAACCATTTCCGCTCCGCAAAAAAAAAAAAACAATGTAAAGGAACCGGGTCCAGATGGATTGAAAATATTAAAACCTGTCAGTCGGTGACAAATGGGATCATGTTGACATTTGTCTTTGCCGATTGTGTTTGTCCGACTTTGGTCGTGCAATAATCCTTCGGCAAAAACCGTACAAGCGACACAAATCTATCATCCTCAATCATCATCGCACTGCTTTCAAGGCCATCCATTCCACTTTTTAGTTGAATGTATCATTTTGCTCACTGTTTCGCTGTTCTTTTGCCACGATTTACGAATTTGTTATTAATTGTATCGTTCCGTACGAAGGATGTGGGCAGGGTGAGCATTTTAAAGCACTAAGCGAACGTAAAAACCCACCATTAAACCGTACCTTAAATTGGGCACACAATCGATTGGCCTGAACTTGGTCGCACAAAATTGAACGAAAACAATGAATATCAACAACAGGAGCTAATTTTGCCCTAAATTAAAAAATAACATCCGATCGTCCCACAGCGGAAGCTGGAATCGAATCGATGCACACACACAAACAGACACAGACATCCAGCCACACAGACACAAGCATACGATGGAGGATAGAATGGACGCAAACTTTAGTTTGAGAAAGGACGTTCTTTGGGAAAGCTATCCATGGGTTTTTTGTTTTGTGTTGTTTTTTTAGAAAGCACTAGAAGAAAGCCACCCGAAAATGGTAACACACACACACACAAAAGAAAGGAAAAAAAAACAGCAAAACCTCACTCGGGAAAGAACATTCGAACACGAATGGAACTGGGCAAATGTGTAGGAAAGGGAAAGAATTAAAACAAAAAAGTGCGCATATATTTGTGCTGCTAATGATAGCATAATACAGTCATCGGTTTCGTGGTACTCTTGTGGTAAGGAGTTTCGTGCACAGAACATCATCTCTATCATTTGAGTACCATGAACTCGGCGCTGTCAGAATCATCATCAGCCGCTGCACGGGAATGGAGCAAAGCGGCCCAAACAAAGCACGGAAAGAAAGGCACAAATTCGAAACCTTCAAGGCCAGTCACAGCGCCGTTTCCTCCATTATCATCAACATCATCGGTATCTACCGTTCGTATCAGGCATGGTTCGTCGTTTTTGTTTTCTCCTCGTTTTTTTTATTTTTTTGCTATTCACGTAAAGGCACGTTCGAGTGAAGCCTTTAAACGGCCTACGATGCTGACCAACAGCAGACAAACAAAAATAAAAAAAAAATGAAAACACCCGAGGAATAATAATGGAAATTGCAGAAACGACTCACCGAAGACGTCGTCAAAATCCTTCGCATCCTTCAACGCGAGCAGCTGCGTCAATTGAATGCCAAGTGTTGCGGAAAAGTTTTCAATTAGTTCGATTTGGTTTCGCGAATGCTGCTGAACTGTTCAGCGTGTCAGCTGCCAACTTTGGTGGTGGTCAGCGCCGGGAAAAGGACAACTCGAATCAATTAAGTTAATATTTGTTTGCGTGTGTGCGTGTGTGTGTGCCCGTTTGTTTGGTGATCTCCGCATTCCCGGGATTCGTGATGCAAATCAATATGATGGGCAGCTGAATAGGATTGACGGATTTCCATTAAGTTTACACGCGGATTTGATTGTTACTCGGCTTTCGAGCCCGGCATTTGTGGCTTGGTGTGCGGCTTTAGCAATAAGCATAAAGTCATCTTCCTGTTCACTGTTTTCGCTTTCACTCGCTCACATAATCTGCTTTCATTTATAAATACCGTGAGAAGTGAACCGTTCGGTGCAAGTGTGTAGTGCAGATCAAACAATTGACAAGAATGGATGAAATGTTTCAACGGAAAAAGTGTGCTCGCTCCGGTGCTATACTTAATTTAAATCAACATTGTTCACACACTCACATAATTTGTCGTATATTACACCGACCCAACCAATTGGCTGCTGCTGCTGTTCATGTTGTTGTTATGAAATAATTTCTCAACTTCCACTTTACCATGGTGACAAACGTGACGATCGAACCTTCAGCCCTAAGCCGTGCGGTTGTAAATGTTGGCAAATAATTCATCTACCTCCTAATCGCACTTTGCAAAGAATTCGACACGTTTTCCCTCTCGGGTTGTGTTTCATGTGCTCATTCAACTAAAAAAAAAATATGCCAGAACAGAAAAAAGAGAAAAGAAAAGAAAAAACAACACAAACACACAAACTGACTTGGAAACTTTTCCTGTGCGCTGGTGCGAACGGTGAAGAAGCTTATCAGCATCCCATTTCCAGCGCAAACCTGTGGGGAAGCTATGGTACGCCGTACGCGGAAAACGCGAACGGAAGCAACGAAAGCGTGAAATGGCGGGAACGGCGCAAACTGTTGTGGGTAAGGGAAATTTACTTGACGGGCGTAATTAGTGAGTGTAATTAATGTTTCAGGAAGGTACGGAAAAACATAATTGATGTTATCATCAACATGCTGGCCTGGCCGTGTGTTTTGCATGTGGCTAGGCCTGCGAAACGTTCATCATACAACTTTACGCCACTTTTAAAGCGGGAAGAATGCATTTTCTACGTTTCCACGAGGCTGCGATCAAAATAGACCATATTTTGTTGTCTTTTCTTGGTCAATTTTTTTCTCCAGTTTGGTACTAAAGTTACGCATTTGCTTTATTGAATCTCAGCTTATACCTTAGTTAGCTCAGGCATCCGAGCTCACTCGAATAAATCGGTCTGAAAGTGAGTATGAACCACCACATACTGGTCCGGTTGTTGTGCCCGGTGCGAAAATGTTGCCAGCATTCAACTCGTACTGCCCTCAGTGCAAGTGTGCCTAATGTCGACCGTACTCGGGAACGAGCTCAATTGCACGTCGGCTCGTACATGGAACCCGTAGCCATCTGTTGGAAAATGAGGAAGATTTGCGGTTACTTTGAAGCACCGGCACAAAGCACCGGCCGATCAGAGGGCGAGACTCAGCCAACCGAAAAGGGCCCTCCTTTTCCTGGTTTGCAGTGCCCATTGTTGTGCGGCCGAGGATACGGTAAGATGCAGGCGTGTGGATGTGTTGACCACAGCAAGGAGCTTCCTTGCTGCCTGCATGCTTTGCTAGAACAAAGCTCATCTCGTGTACGCACCAGGAAACATTGAATCTGCTCAGTGTGGGGTCTTGCATTAAGCTGTGAGTAGCGTTTAAAACTCGTATCAGAAATAATCGGCTAGAGATTTAGTACGCACTCTGTAAGTATTCTTCAGCCGTATGCTACGTATTCTTCAGTAAAAACCGTCTGGACCGGTGTAGGTACGGTGGTAAGCTGATCATCGGCATGAGGATTCGGTTCCCTGGTACACGGATCAATAGCTGTACCACGATTAATGTCATTATGTGTTCCGATATTGTTGATGTTTCAAGCTTGACAATACGAACCCAACAATTAGCGTCCTTACGTGTGTTCCTAAGAACAAGGCAACACAAGCACCACCTTCATACAGGTTCCAGGCATGAAAAATGTACCACATTTCATCGCTCCCTCAGCAGGGCACTCCCTTCACACACAACTCGCAAACACCTGGCCACCCGGTCTTATTAGCCGGTCTTTGCAAGGATCTGTACGGGTCTGCTGACAATGTGCCATGCACTTTCCTGCCGGCTGACCTAGTTTCATGAGTAATAATTTATCTTCACTCCTGATTACACCGACCCAAAGTTCCCCGGACGATGTCAGCCCGTTTAGACATCGAGTCCACCAATGCCGCGGTCGAACGGAAGTGGTGACACTGTTTGTTGGGGTGTTTTGTTGGTTAGGCAATGCTTACCGACAATGGCAGGAACACAACGCCAAACCGTAACGTAACTGGTGTTACGAGCCCAGCAAGGGTTCGTCGGTTACTTGGTAGGTTGACCAACTGGCAACACTTCTGGTCCAACCGAACGTGGTGATGATTTTATTAGTGGAGAATGAAACTTAAAGCATCAACCTGTCAACGAAAATGGACAATATGAGCCAATGTTCTTTATGATTTAAATGATGGTTTACATGAAATTTTTCCAATTATCTGCTAATTTCTTTTAAATATTTAGTGTTTTATTTTTCAAATTTATTCTATTTTCTCATCCAGTATTTCCACAAACAAATTATGTAAAGTGGTCCTGAAGCAACCAAACGATTTATAAGCCTTTACATTTTGATAAGAGGATCACTAGATCCAAAACATTTGAATAAGTTTTATTAAAATAAGCTAAAACTAATGTTTTCGTCTTCTTTTTTGTTTCATTTCAGGTAACTGCCAAGATTCAAAATGCACCATCATACATGAGACTTTCTTATTCCTATCATTATCTTTGGTAAAGTACATGAAAATAATATGCATTTTCAATGTTTATTTAAAACTATTTATGTTGATTTTTGTCTTTTCGCGATGAAACGACGACAGTTTTACTGTTTGTGTATTCCACTTAATAAATATCTCGCAATGTGTACTTATTGTTACTGCAACACCTTACCTGCCACAGTTGAAAAGCCATCGCACCTGTGAAGGGTCTGCTCTGCCAGCAAAACACACACTTTGCCAGTTGCTTTTTCAAAACAACGATCGCAAAAGCGTTCATCGCTTATCCCCGGATTGGACGTGTGAGTGATATAGCCGCGACAATGGGAGTGAGCCGACTCCATCGGCGGTCGGTGTTTGGGTAACAACGTTCCAACGCCTCCACACAATCTCACAAACAATCCTGGTTGGTGAGCAGCTTTGCGATAGCGTTTGCAACAATGCAAACCGGACCGGATTATATGCCAACGCCGAGCGCTGCTGCATACCGCCATCACGAAAAACGCCATCACCGTTTTCTGCCGGTGGCCGATGCCATGTGTGTGTGTGTGTGTATGTACGATGTGGGAGTGGTGGTGGTGGTGATGAGGCAGGCGGCATCAGCGGTTGTGGCTCATCTGCATCTTGAAATGCATCGATGCGAACGACTGATGCAGATGAGAACTTTTCGCTTGTTACAGTGTGATGGCTAACAAAGTGAAACAAACTAACGATGCCTGCAGTTGAGTTGCATAACGATCGTTTGTGCTGCACCGGTATGCATCGCCATCATTGTATGGCATGCTTCACAATGCTGGTGCACGTTAGTAGCAATCTAAAGCACCACCGTTCAAACAATGCGATGTTTGTTGATAGGAACAATTATTATTATTTAAAAAGACAATTTATCTTATACCTTCGAAATGGCTCTACTTTTCAATCTTGTGTTGCGTGCTATAAAGTTATCACACAATAAAAAATAAATCCTCCAAATGGATTACAACTGTGGGGCACGTACCAACGCACAGGGACGTCAATTCACGAGTGCGCCTTTCGCCTTCCGTGAGTGCGTTGATTGTGACACAAAATGTAATCACTCCCCCCCCCCCCCCCCCCCCCCCCCCCCGCGGCCGCCCCCCCCCCCCCCCCTTTTACCCCCCCCCCCCCCCCCCCCCCCCACCCCACCACCCCACCCCCCCACCCCCCCACCCACCCCCCCCCACCCACCCCCCCCCCACCACAACACCCGCGCTGTGCGCGAA
>STHB01024053.1:0-11444 GCA_018908115.1 Anopheles rivulorum
CGCGCGTTGCAAACCAATAGAAACCGTGCCTCCTTCTTCCGCTTCAGCTACTCTTCTTGTTCGCTCTCTCAGGCACACACCCTAATCGGACAAACCTTGCCAAACCGATCATCGGAACGGAACGGCCGCAAGATCCTATTAAACCACTCAGGCACAGTCTCTCTCAAGGATGGCCAGACGAATGGATATGGCAGTGCGGGTGTGCTCGATGCGCACGGATACCGGATCGGGTGATGTTGGATGACGATCAATCAACGCGCTGCAATCAACGGTCGGTTTGGCCTTGAGAGCATCGGGCATGAGTCCGTGGCCCAGCCACTCGCTTAACCGTGACATCGAGCCACATTGACACTAAAGATCCAAATGTTCGCTTCCACGGTGCGGAAGCGTTGGATGGCTTTACTTGTTATTGGTGCTACTATTCTTTTTGTTGTGGAGGTTTGTTTCAACCGATTTACGGATAAAACGGTATGCTGAAAGTTGTATTCTACAGTTCCTACTCGCAAAAAATAAATTTTCTTTACTGAAAAGCAATCCCCCTAATTATCTCAAGAATACAACACAACTAACTATCAGATATGTCTGACATCTAGAGAAATGTACTTAAATACTAATTTCAAATTTAATAATACAGTAGCTCTAATCCACAAGAAGCATGCCATTTGCACGTAACTTCCAATGAAACTTGTTGCCAGCTGTGTTGGTTCATAAAACACAAATTCTACCTCCATTTTGTAACATGCGCCACACAACTGCTGCACATTATGTGGGATAATTTATGTTAATACGAGTTGTTTAAATAGCACCCGGACAGGTAACAGCAACAGGTCGTTTGGCTCAAGACAGAGTTATGATTGGCGAGTGAAATGGGGGACAGGTACAGGACAGGGGACAGGACAATTCGCAATGATTGTTTGGCGCACAATTATAATTTAGAAAAATCTGGACACAAATTGCGCTTGTTACATGATATAACGATGTGAGGTTGTTTATGGAGAAGAAAGCTATATTCCAATCCACTCTCTTCTTGTACAGAATACAAGAATTAGATTTCATAAACACTGAATGACTTCTTCATTCAAATCTTTACCGATTTCTGGATGAATAATCACGATTAATTGTCTGTCAACTGCTGCGACAATCATCCAACAAAATCGGAAACACTGGAGCAAAATTTACCAAGGATTTTGAGAATGTCTGTGTTACTTTTCTGTTACCTCTCGTCACATAAATCTGCACCAATACTAAACTCTAAACCACTTTATAGTGCAACGCCATTTCTTTTACACACGGAATAACATGCCATAAATAAGTTGTTGAATTGGATTAAACGCATTGCAGAGGTAAAACTGTTGAAATGAAATATAGGTAACATTGCCGCCACTTGAGTTCTGATTATACGCTCATGCATGCACCACTCGAACGCGTAAGTGAAGTGTTCGTTTGTTTGTAAATATACAACCGATGACGCTGTGGCGTAAATCAACTTGAATGGCGCTCGCGCATTTTCCCACTCTTTCCCACAGAAAAAAAACACCAACAATGACAAGAGGTAGATCCCCTACCCTTAGTGGTCAACCAATCCATGCATATGTTTGATTGCAAGAACAAGCAAAAAAAAAAATAATAAAAATAAAATAAAACACGGACGATACAGTTTCATCTCACAACAACCCAAGACTCAAAATGGTGCTAAAGCGCAAACACAGACAGACGCCCCATCAATGGGGCCAAAAACCGCTCTCACTCTCGTCTTACTGGCACGACGCCCCTGCGGTTGTGCGTTTGCGTAACCACTTGCAATAAGCCACCAAGCGGGCAATAATACCCTTTACCCCACAACCAAAAACCCCGCTAACCACATACGCCCGTAACCGGTGGCCTTTCTATTGAAAGAAAAAGTCAAACTGTCCAGACCGACCCCATTAAAATATCTTAATACACGGCACGGCATCGAGAGTAACAGCTACATACCCGCCAGGGCAAAAAGGATGATGAACGATTTGCCATTTGTTGGCCGCTTGGCATAAGCACTGTCCGGACCCGTGCACCGAAACCAGGCTAAGACGTCATCGTCTGGAAAGCGTGCAGGAATGTGGAATGTCGTTGCGCCGATTGACTCGCACCTTTGCAAACGGCATTCAAAACCCGTCCTCATCAAGGGACACACACACACATTCCACAACCGCACAGGTAAGTGTCTTGCTCCAGGAATTTGACGCCTCGTTCATGACATCATCAACCAACCTTTGACACCGCTGACTGACAATCCGCAATTAACGAAATCGAACCGGTCCCGAATTCGAATTCTTACGCTCCATTGCTATAAATAGAGCCCAACTGACGAAGAATGTCTCCAAAAACAGACAGCCACTAACCCACATTTTTATCGATCGATGTACTAAAAACACTGGTACCATGTCGTCATCGGGAGTGGAGTGTAAACAGTTCCGTCACGCCACGGTACTTGAAAACGGCTACCGGGCAGAACGTGGAGCCTTTAAGAAAACTGCCCCATTGAACGTGTCAACGAACTCTACGGGCCAGAAAATCCACGGAATGAAAACCAAATTCACAACTAGCAGTACCCAACTACTACTAGCGCCCCGGAAATGCGCCACCGTTGCCTAAACACAAGGTTTGTTTGGTTGGAATTTTTAGGATCTAGGCCAGCAGTATAACGCCTTTGCGGGGCTTACATAAACGAAGCCGAAGTTGTTTGTTGTTTTGCACAGCTGACTGACTGGGTCAGGTCTTTTTGGCAAATGGTTTCATTTCGATGTTGCAAGTCGCAAATCTTATCAGTATGTGTTTTTCTTTTGTAGCTTCTTTTCTTGCTGCAACAGGGTGGTCGTTGGAAGGCGTGCATTAAGATAAGATTTATTTTAAATAAGTATATACACTTAAATGTATAACGCAAACCAGCTAAATTGCATTGCAAAACATGCGTAACAACACAACAGTAAAACTTGAGTGCCTTCCGGTCATGATGAGTAGTAAGATAACTTTGTACTAAAACACCTTAAAACCAACCATTGTTCTAGTGTGCAACGATTATTAATAGTGTCTCTCTTCACCAAATGTGTCACAAAACTGTTGCTAATCACATACGCATGGCAAAACCTGCTCGCACATACTTTCATTGAAATGCACACAATTCCCACAACGCACAACGCACTTCACTCGTGGTATCATTCCCAAAACCGAAAAGGGAGAAAACACGCAACACAACATGCGGTGTGTACTAAAAGCGACAAAACGAATCTGACGGAGCGCGCGCGCTGGAAACGGTTGTCTCGCACCGCACGTGGCCGTGTGAGAGCCACCCTTTCCGTGGAACGATCTCGCGATGACTGCGACGATCGGCTGACTGCGTTCGCCTGACTGCGTGCTGTCGGGCTGCCGGTGGCCCGAAATGAAAGAAACACGCGCGCGCGCGAAGAAAACAGCAACAACGGACACTCACACCCCGTAACGCCGCATTAATGTACGATGGTTCGTCTCGTTCGCACGAGATCCCCCAAACGGCCGCAGGGTGGTTGGCGCGTTTGCTGCTGCCGCGTGTGGTAGAGTGAGTGCATATACACTCATTTCCAACCCATTGCTGGTGGGTTTCAAGCGCCCGTTCCATGCCCTCTGCCACGCCACGTTCCTGTGCTTCCACAATTAATGGTATCAATCACGCAGTCACCTCTTCACCGCACAATCATACCCACCATTTGGCTCTCCCTTTCCTGCGCACCACCAACGGGCGCTACACTATTGTTCAACTACGATACAACAGGCGACAAGGCACTATGGCTCAACGGAAGGACGAAATTTTAATGGAAAGAAAACATCCACATCCGCCGTTGAAAGCGAACGATCGAATGTAGTACCGTTCCGATCGGATGTATAGTTTAACCTTCACAATAACATGTTTTAGCAATTATATCAATTTAATTACAATTAAACAGCATCGAAAAACTGGTTACAGTGATGGTTTTCCGTCGATTATCCGGGCAACTTTGGATTACCCGATTAATTGATTCCCACGAATAATCGGACCCAAGTTTAAAGTTCTACATTTGGAGTTGGGTAAGGAATTATAATTAAAAATATTCAAAAATATTTTCGATAGAGTTTAACCAATTTTCAAAGTTATTATTAAACGCAAAAGGGTCAAAAAGTAAGCACAGTATTCATTTGTCCACAGGTTAATCAGGCCAGATTATCAATTTTCTACTTTAAATATTAATAAAGACATAAAATCCTTACAAGTACGGTAAATTGAAAAATTCCAATCCACTTCATTCTACTCAATAAACCATTTTGAGAGGATTTTTCCCATATATGATCTTAGGTAGTGAGGTAGTAGTGCTTGTCCGTGATTCATGTATGGATTGGTGCAAAAGGTCAAAATTTTAGTTATGTATTAGTTGTAGTACCGGTCAATCTGACCATCCCATACAACGGGTGCGTGGTTAAACACTTGTTGAATCATCAAATTGGCTTAACATTGCTAACAGTTCAATGTTTGCGAAACCGCTTACAGAAGAACAGATGGCCAAAATACGCAAAACCCTTCAGATAACAGTTACACAGCTGTTCAAATAAACTTGAATGTACATTGCGTCAAGTGCCGCTTCTGTTTTTTTTTTTTTTTTTGGTAAACAACGAAAACGGAAAAAGAGATTTCATCATACAAATTTTTTGAACTAAAGGTGCAAAAAAAAAATTATTGAAAACTAGAAAAAATACTATTTTACATTTCATATATACGGCCTGGCCGTTTTCCAGTCAATAAAAAAAATCTATTTCGCATTTCGGTCACTTATCTACTAAATTCTGCCATAGTTATAGGCATAGCTTGAGAGATACATCTCTAGCATTGCCGGATATCACATGAAATTGCATGTAGAATTCCAATCTTCCGAATCACTATTCCCGGTGGTAAAAATCGACATATGACCGACTAGTGCACGAAATAATTGGTACAGAAACACATCAACTTCACTATCGATTGACCCATTTATTCCCATCCAATCGTTCGCCGGTCGGCTCGAGGTGGATGAGTTCGCATAATTCATTATTAATACAAACCACAACCACTTAACTGTGCGGACACGTGGCGTCCCCACATGCCGCCGTCTGCTTTGAAGGACGCTAATGATAGGCAAATGATACTGCGCAAAAAATATACAAATACAAAGTATAAATTACAGCCTTTTTCAAAAATACGTCTCAAATTTTTGCCTCATTTGTTGGATGAAAGCTGAAAGTTTGCCTTAATCTTTCTCTAATTCGCCGTTGTCTTAATGGATCGCAAATCAATCACAATTGTAGCACACACACACACACACACAACAAATATATGATTTACTTTTAACACCGAAACGCTACATAATATACCGATTACGTACCGATCGGTATACCGACAGATCAGTGTTAAGCAACCGTGGCTACCGTGCACCAAAAACAAACCGTGCCCAATTTATTTTGCACCAGTTGAACAATTTGTACGACGAAGCCACTCTAAACAACAACGAACCAGGCTAATGTAATGCACCGGTTGGGTGTTTATTGTTGATCGTTTTGCCTTTTTCTTCGTTCCATTCTCCCCCATTTTTCATCTGCCGGCTGGTTCGATACATTCGACTGAGCTAAAAACCTATCTGCAGTACATGGATAACAGCGACATACACGCGGGATTGCATCACTGTTTGTTACACACGCGATACGCAGGTGGTAAAGCCCATCATCCCACCATCCCAGTATCCCATCGCTGCTGTTGGCGTGTGTGCAGCAAACACTGAACCATCGGCCGGAACATGCATCGAAATAGTGCACAGCACCGGATGTAAGCGAAGCGAAGATGAACAAAAGCGAACGCGAATGCTGACGGCAACGGTGGCAGCGTTACCGAATGGCCAGCGGTGTTGCAGGCCCGGAACTCGAAATTTCACGTGAACGCGGATACAAACGCACAAGCTGTGGAAGTGGCCGGCGGGAAGCGTGAAGTTATCTCGGATATTTAGCGGGACAATTTATCCATTATCATACCGATGGAACAACGATCCGCTTCGTTCGTATGAAGCACAGAAGAGGAATAATAAGTACAATAAAGCAAACAATTTTATGAAAATACTTTCCTTATCACGAAAATCAATTAAGTAATTCCAATTAGTTTCGAAAATTGTTATTCAAAAACTTGGCCATCCGAAATTACAACCAACTTTCTGTCAATTTAGATTGGCAAATGGAAGTCGAATGGTGCCCGGTTTGTACTACAAATCGGGCGAGATTGAAATTTCCATTCACTATTCTCATATGGCCGCGGTAGAAAATTATTGACTCGTGTCTAACCCTTTTTTCCTTCAACGTTCGCTTCCATACCGTTCCAGACTGATGGTTTGAACGCACAGTGCAGAACAGTTCGTAACATATGATCATTCTTTTGATCCGAACATGCGCAGAACATTAGATTCAGATTGTTCACTTTTAGGGTTATCATACTAGTGATGTGCAGGATCTATTCAGAATGAATGATTCTCCGTTGTCTGCAATTCAAATCTCGATGAAGAGTTTTTATAACTCTTTAGTGAATCATTAATATGCTAAGGAAAATGAATGTAATTAACATGATAATGCACGCTTGAAACTCATGCCCACGTTTGGGTTAAATCTTAATTGGACCGTATCCTCCCTTGTACAAAACTTCATCGAAAATGCTTGCATATAGTAAACCAACTAAAAAGGAAAAAAACTATATCACAGATTAAAATGATAAAAATGAGGCTTGGATCATTTGTGGTGGGAAGACTTACAACTTACAACTGTTCTATTCACGGGCATTTCTTTACCAAATAATTTTTTTTTAGTTTACATTAAGCATAAGCTCACCATTCGTGCAGTGCTTCGCGCGTTTCGGCCGTCTCCTCCGGAATCGTACACGCTCCGTTACCGTTCATTTTTCCGCCTATTTCCACCGTCGATGTGGCACGCCAGAAGGAAAACGCGAAACCAAGCAAAACAAATCGCGGGGTCTACAACACCACACACGGCGGACCCACGCGAACCGGCCACCCGTTCTGCTTTGAGACAATCGAGCACGGCCGATGACGACGTTCAACAAACACGAACACAATCACAGCCGTTGCATCTTGTTTACAACCGTGCCGAAAGTGTGTTTCGCAGTGCTGATACTGTGCGCGGTGGTGCAAAAGTTTGTTTTTGTTTTCTTTTGGCAGCATCTAGCAAACCATGACGTCGCTGTCAGTACTGTCAGCTGTGCGCGTACGGTGACGATGGCAGACCAACTTTCTCCCGCCTGCTGTGGTTGTGTGCGAGCAGAAGAAATGCGATAAGTATTGGATGAAGGTTCTTGAATTTTTCAGCATTGCTCCTTCGGAAGGATGATTGTTTTAGCTGCAGATCTGATCAGGGACTATGAACACACCGCACATCGGACGATCCACATTCCCGGTACGGCGTACGGCATTGGAGCAAATCGTAGCACTCGTTTTTGACTAATATCGTCGTACTATCCTCATATTATCTAATACCGCATGTTGCACTTGCACTTGACCCGACACGCGTTTACCTTCTTCCGTTTTCTGCGCACTAGCTGATTGCCGTAGCGGATTGTATCAAGCAGATCTGTAGGTGAAACGATCGCTCACACGATCGGCAATGGGGATCGGACAGAATGGGTTTCTTTTCGATAAATGCCGATACACAGCATGCACTTTGGGATGCAAACGAATTGTCACACGCACACAAAAACCCTTTTGAAACACAATCGCCAAACGCACCACATACAATAGAATGCGGATGCGGTGAAAGTTTTAGCACTGGTTACCGTACACACTAACACAATGACGATGTTGATGAGAAAAGCGATCAGATGTTACACTGGCTTGCCGAAAATTTTGACCACAGCACGCGGCGTACACATCCCTGTGAACTAAAGGGATAATACCGGCCAATAAAGCCTCGATGCTCACGGTGGATTACGATCAATAACGTCCACCCTACCTGGGAAAATTAACGATGTGCAACTGCATGCTGTTACCGACACGTTTTCGTCGTGCTTGTTCAATTGTGAAAACCCATCCACAGCTAGCCAGCAGCAGCTAGAGGGTCCGTTATTTGCGTTTGCCAAAACACATATCTACGCAATGTTTTTCTTTTCTTTTGCAACCTTCTTTATGACAGTTCGAACGAACCGAACTTCAACCAAAGTTGCTAGTGCTGAGGTGAGCACGGTGAGTTTGTATTTTGATTTGTTCTGAAAAACGAAATGAACTCATTTTCGTGATTGTTGAAATTTGACATTCGTTGGAATATGAATAATTTTTATTTCGATAACATACAGTTTTTTTTTAACGATAAATTGTAATATTTTGTGAAAGAATGTAATCAACTGTCAATTTCATGCAAGCGATATTTTCAAAATATTTTAAAGATGGCCGCCATGATACGCTATTGGCGCACCTTCGGTACCATTATTTCCCTTTGATCTGCAACAGCGTGTTTAAAATCCGTTGCAGAGATAATACATTGATTAAATGCTAAAACATGAGTAAAACAAACTTATACAAATATGAAATTCAATAATATTGCACATTGCATTATCGTAGCTCATATTAAGGTATGAGTAAGATATATGACGAAATGAAATATCAACGCTTTTTTAACATCACGGTTGGCCACGTGTTGATAACCTGTCCTGATAACAGCATAAGTATTTTGTCGCACAATATTATTTGAATAAAATAATCAATGCCGAAATAGATTGTAACACTTTTCTGTGATTCATAAATCGACAACGTTTTTTTGTCTTAATTTACGTTTGAATGGCTCCACATACAACTAAACTAAGTAAAGTTTTACTTCCACTTATTATCCTTATCTTCTGTGTGTTCGTAAAAAAATACTTTATAAGGTGTATTTGGAGGAACTCCAGACATTATTGGATATCTGAGTTCATCGCGTGTAGTAATTGAAATCGTTTAATTAATGGACATTTTCTGTATCATATCCTACAAACACCTGTTCGCGATAAAGTAGTTCTACACCATTATGTGGAGGAATTCCAGTTTTTTTCTTTTTCATACACCACAACTGTTTTTTACCTCTTGTAAATTCTATACAGCTTTACCATCTCTTAGTATCCTATTATACTTATGGCATATTTACGAACAATTATATGCGTTTTGATACCATACAGAAGGATATTCAGACTCTTAATCGCATTTCAGAATTTCCAACAATTACTTTCATTTTTCTCAGTTCATATTACTCTTACGAAGCAGCCAATATACATAACAAAATACACATCAACCCTGTAACTGAATGATTCTTCTCCATTCGTAAACAATTTGGCTTTCATCGTTACAGCAGCCACAACGGTACACCAATCATTGGGTCAATTAAATATTAATAAATTTTGTCCTGATTGATGACTTATTACCAGAAATTACACCGTACTTGGTCAAACATTTCAACCATTCCGAGACCTGGTAATGAATGGTTCGCGCCATACTATGCACGCAACGTTCGACGCACCATATTTAGTGCTGAGACTTATTTCGTACGAAACATTAACCTTGCCAACTACTGAAGGTACTAGAGACAACAGCAAGAAGAATATAAAAAAACCTCCAAGACACTGAACGGATATCTCCACTTGTGACGCTTTTGTTTGTGTCTGGAGAGCGACAGCCAAAAAAAAAAAGAGCTGTACACACCTTCGATCCATCCAGCATTTTTTTATGCTATCACACACAAAAAAAGTTACCACACGAACCGGCTGTCTGAGTGTGGTGGACGAAAAAAAAACACACACACAAAAAAAATCCCTAACCACATATTGAACAACATGCTGACTTCAACAGTTTCAAGGTAGTTTCAAGACCAGTCAGCCGAACCTCTCCCAGGTGTGATGTGATCATGTGCGAACATACGGTCTGGCATGGGTAAGATAAATATAGCCACACTATCCCCACTTCTCGAACGCTCACTTAATCCATTGGCAGGCGTGCAAAGGTCACGCAGTGCTGTAGAATGTGTAGAGTGTTCCAAAATTTACGTCTAATATAATAAATAATTATAAAATTATTATACTAACGATAACTGCAGTAAAATAAAACCGCCCAATAAACTCTCGGTCGATCAGGAAGGCCTAGAGCACGAGATTCGTTCGCGGAAGGAATTCCCTACCATTCGATGAGCTTCCGAACTTTGCATAACAATCAGCGTTAAAAATAGTTCCAAACAGTCATTCCTAGTTCCTAGTTGCTAGTTCGGAATTCCCATGCTTTGTTGCTTAAACTATAGCTTGTAAGCGAGAAGCAGAGAACTCGCCACTTACCGCATGGCATCTTTTGGAGTTGTCCCCTTCCATTGGAGGAGGTCACCTTTTTTTCACCCAACCTTATGAATGAATCTACTCAACGGCCACATATTGACGAGCGAAACGCGGGCCGCGTGCTGCTGCTGCTTACAAGCGTTACTGTGAATGGATCAATGTCAATTGTGGTAGAAATGCAACAAAAACGCTCCGCACACATTGCGGAAAAGCGTACACATAAACTCATAAATCATTGCTCATTGAACTGGTATAGGACCGAAAACGGATCGTAACGAGATAGACGCGATCGAAACAGTCATAAATTGTGCTCATGGTTTGCGAGAGTTTGTGTATGATCGAGATTGACAGTTTTTTCAGCTTCTTGCCCTCTCAATTCACTAACAGATCGATATAGTTGCTGTCAATTATGTTCGGTTGAAAAGGAAAATAGCTTTAAAAAAATATAAATTTAATAAAAGGCAATATTAAAGCCATGTTAGCGAAACAATTACCCAAGCGATGTTTGAAATATGGCAAAGGTCGCCAAGGAGCACGAACCGGTCGCAAAACCGTTGTGTATGATGGGTGAGATCAAAGATAAATACGTGATCGACACTAAGCGTGCATGCATCATCGTGTAATGGAACTCCACAGGGGAGTTGATGAAGAAAAAGTGAATGATCTCCTGATCAAGTCGTGTATCCCCCCCAAGTGTGGATCAATAAAGAAAAGCGAGGGAATTAATTTGCATAATGAATATTCTAATGCGTTTAACCCAGGAACAGTGTCTATCTTACGATTATGTACCTTTGAGAGCTCACCCATTGAATTGCTGGGCATTGGAGCACTTTTTGGTGCAGTAAATAATCTGCGAATGTGCATCACGATCGATTCATACTTAATTGAACATGAAAAGAGATTTAAGTCTGTTAAGAAGGAGTCCAACTTTAGTTGAATTCTCGAAAGTTAACAATACAAACAGTGAAGCACATACCGATCACTCTAACGAAACATCGCTTTCGATGGGAATTACACGACCGGATAATAATTGCATTCATTCCCACGATGACTACGGCAACAATCCTTGACATTCTGGTACGGTTACACGAAC
>STHB01024080.1:0-11439 GCA_018908115.1 Anopheles rivulorum
TAAAGAGGATACTCAAGAACACACGCATACGCATGTGTGCGTCTCGTGCTGGTGCGATAATTATAAATATTATGTGTGTGCGTGTTGTGTGCGTATGTTTTGTTTTTGTTTGGTTTTCGTTTTTTTTATTTTGTATTCATTATCTTTAACGTGTTATTCTTTAATCGTTTCGTTATAATTTATGTTTGCGTATGTTCGTGATGTGAGTGAGAGTAGTGCAATTGATGCGATATTATTACTCTGTTTTAAACAGCCGTTCTGTGTGTATGTTTGTTCGTGGTGGAAGCGAATGCGTAAACGTATATATACATATATATAGGCACACACATATGTAAAGGCAACTTGATGCTAGCGTTGTGAACGAGTGACCGAAAACGGCGGACACAGTCAAATCGGTGCAAGAGTATTTAATAAAACAGTTGATTTTGAAGCTAAAGGACAGTAAACATGTTGACACGCGTACTATTTCCTTGTTTTAAGATGACAGAACCGTGCAATACAAATTATTTTTAAAGTTCATTTCGCTCCCATTGCTGAAGAGTGTATTCAACGTGCGTTAATCAATAATGATGCGACTTATCGATTGCTTTTGTGGCAAATTTGTTGGTGCATTTTAATTGGTCGTTCAAAATAAAGCGAATATGTCATTTTACGTTACGCACCTCGAACCGCACACTGTCAGCTGGTAATTTAAAATTAATATTGCGTTATTTATCTTCCCCGTGCAAATTATTGTTTAATTGGAAGGAATTGCTGGTTAAAAGGAACAAAATATTTACCTTTTATGTACCAGGAAGGAAATAAATATTGGCCCCATTCATCACATTATCCATTATTTTTAAACTATTTATATTCGTCCTTTTGACGGTGAGATATTAGTGACCACTACAGGAAAACATAAACATCTTATATTTAATATTTTTATTACCCAATTGCAGAAGTATCTTAAACAAAGCACTTAGTTTATGCCTACCATTTAAAAAAAAAATTCGCTTTAATAGTTATTTATTCCACGTTACTACACTCAAATATAATATTTCCCATTAAGTCCACTGCATATCCCATTGTGCAGTGGACCATACATTTAACTACGAGCAAACAGTTATCGATTGCTTCAGTTCAAAAGTAATTTAAACATTCGCCAGGATTATTTATCATTGCAAAAGCAGTAATGCTAGGGAAGGATTACATTTGGAAAGTGCTGCTTATATTTAACTTTAACCTCAACTGCTACAGTTTTTTGTTTAAATATGTCTCAAAAAATTTCCTCTATTTGCCAATCCCTTACCGATGAATGGACGAAATGTAATGAATTTGTTCCCCGTTTTCAAACGATGACCACCTGGTACACCAGCCATCTGAATCATTGCGAAACCTCGTTTGATTGAATTTTCCCAACCGTTATATTTTTTTTTATCCCTTCGTTAGTTTCGGCGGTGGGGAGCTTTTTTTTTGTCGGTGGAGGAATTATTACCATAAAATATTACTCATTCATTTCCGTTGCAGTTGGAGTACAGTTTCGTTTGCATTGAAGGGTATTACGGTTTAACCCACCCACCCAACTATCGATGCGAACCCCGTGCACCGGTAAGTAGAGCGACCATAGCGTGGAAAATGAAATCATAATAATGGTCACATTTCTCATTCTATTCCGGTACGATTTATTTTTTTTTCTTTTTTTTTTTTTTGCTTCTCAACCCTTGGGTCCTTGGGTACACTCGTAACGATCGGCATAAAGCAATGGAGGGTGGATTGCCTGCGCTTATGCTGCACCAAATGTTTCACTATTTCATCATTCAGCTCTAGTTAAGTGCATCCGAGATGGGTATGAGATGACGCTTCCCGGTAATCCTCGTTTGCAGAACTCTCTCTCTCTCTTTCTCTCTCTTTCTCTCTCTTTCTCTCTCTTTTTCGCTTTTCCTTTTTCCAGTGACAATCTGACTTGGGTTCGATTGGGTCTGCTTTGTGCCTTGTCGTGGTCGAGCCAGTGTCGAGCGAACGATAATGCACTGTTGCTTCCGGTACGACGACTTGACGACTCGTCGGATTGGATAGATCGTTCCTGGGCGGGAGATTTTTATTGCGTACCATTGCACCATTGCCCGACACCAAATTGCTTCCGCAAATCATTTCGTTCAAGATGGTTGAAACTGCTGTGTGTGTATGGTTTTTTTCTGTTTCTTTTCTTTACAGACCGCTTAAGCTGTTGTATGTTGCTCGACAGTTTAAAGAAAACCATTCCCTCATGGATGGATATTGTTTTTTTTTGCACCTCCATTCAATGGGATATTGGTTTATGTGAATGCGTATAAAGAAGCTTACTGCAAACGATACTATCTGATAATGGTTGACGCTATCTAATAGAAAATATTCAATAACAAATGCGGTAAGGGTATGTAAAGCTTATTTTATGCGAAAACAAGCAGATGTTTAACGTGTAAATTTTAATTTCCCTTGAATTATCCTGGGTCTGTTGAATTGTATTGTACAAATTGATCCAAGCAAGCTTTCAACTTTTTATTCAGCAGAAAAGCGCCGAAAGGTAGGCTACGCGTATGACATGTACTTTACAGTGTGTCAAGCACAGCATTGTACACGTTGTTTTTGGGATTTACACACATTTGTACGTTCCTTTGTAAAAGTGTTCATTAAAAATAATCAAAAACTTACAGTAAAATAGTTTTATTTATAGTACCAAGCTGTTTGTTTATGTACGGATTTAACGCTCCTTTCATCAACATATTTGAATATTTAATCTTTTCGATGTTGAATATTATGAAGCACCAAAATAAAGCGAACGATCCATTGAATATACTTTCCTGTAGGTTAACGGATGAGACGCACCATGGCAAATAGAAAGCTCAAATTAATTTTCCATGAAAGAAATATTACACCCACTGCACATGCTACCCGTGATAACACCGACCGAACTTTTACCCAGACATACACACACCCAAACACTTTTTAATATCTGTAAAAGATACTGCTATCCGCGCACAGATACTTTCGCGCTGCTATTTATGGCACAAATTTATCCCCCAGCACGTTGGAAACAATCCGAGCCGTAAGGATGCAACGATACTATTACGCTGTATTTAAGAGGTTCGCGTAAAACGTGGTGCAGTCAGCCAACCAACCAACCATCCAGCCAAGTGAGAACGACCCGAGACTCGAGGTACTGGTAAACTGAAGCACCCGCTATTTCAGTTAAAACATCAATTTCCATTTCCTAATCCACACATTTATGTGCCATCGTTGCACTAACGTTCAACCTTGTCTACATTTCCTGTTCTCAATTCCATTTCTGCTACAGCTCAGCTTAAAGTCGAAACGCATACGAGTGTGTGTGTGATATGAAGATTTATGGAACTGTTGAACTGTGCGCGGAACGCCGTGGCTAAAAGGACAGGAAGAGGACCGACACGGAAACAGCAGAACAGAAGTGTGTGCGAGCGCGAAAATGCTCATCTAAATGCTCTTAAAGAAATGATTCCTTGCGAAGAAGAAACACAAATGTGTGGCGGAAAAAAAACTTCAATGGGATGAGTGTGAAAACCCAACCGGAAGGCAAGATATCATCGAACGATACTTCTTTTTTCCTTTTGGTGTTCAGTTGTGGAAATCTTTTGCCCGTAGTTTTGCTGGGAAGGGATATATCCTTTCCAGACCAGGATGCTTAAGCAGCAGCATCAGACGGGAAGACACCACGGAACATATGTAGCTCTGGTCTTTCATCGTGTAGTGAATGAACGGACGAATTGAATTTTGCCTCGTTGTAACCTTCGTGCCGTCTTGATATGGAGGAAAACTGTGTCATCCACAGACAGCCTTGAAGGACGGATATACATCCAACCAAAGCATCTTTTCTCAAGGTGATGGAGATTCATTTATCCGCACTTCCGTATCGATGTCTGGTGATGTTCGTGTCACTTACGGTTGAAATGTGTCTTCCTGATTCATTCGCTGACAAGGAAGTTCCGGAGCTAGTACTTTGTTTTATGGTGGAAACATACATTCTTTTATAATATTTTTCTGGAGTTAGTTTGTAAGTAAAATTTGTAAGCAAAATAGCATTGCTGATGTAAAATATTATTAGGATAAAGACACCATTTCCAACTTGAAATAATTGCTCCATAAAATCATAAAAATACATTTCATGACAACAGAACCTCAATATCACGAGACAGGGAAGAACAACCATTGAGCATTTAGCGGAACAAAGATATTGCATTCATTATTAGTTCAGCTTCCAGGAAACAAAACTGTTTTTTTCCAGCGATGCTATTCTCCAACAGATGGCGCCACTAAAATAAACATTTGGAAGTGATGGAGCAATTTAGAAGATAAATTTAAAACAGCTGTCAAGGTTCATGTGTACGCGACTGTATATTATTTTTAAAACAGAAATGAAAAACCACGCTAACACAACAAACATTTTTTGCTTAATAGCTAAAATTGAATGTTTTTATATGAAAACATTTACAAAATGTAATTTGCCAGTCCCTGATCTTAACAAAGCATCTTCACCCTGGAGTAAATCTCGTATCATAGCGCGATCATTGACTCACTAACGATGCTTCCAACGGCAAACAATCAAAGCCCATCAGCGACCGTGTGCGGGTATTAGGACGTAAAAAGTGAATTGGTACCAATAAATAAATACATTTTCCGCACATTGCTCTTACACGGGATGGCTCACCGGCGGGAGGCCAACTTTTACGGGGATGAAACTGTACGTCCATGCACGTATATTGATACCTATTGATTTTCCTCCCTCGACCGAGTGAGTGCCCTCCATGGCAAGCAGACTAATGGACGTGGAAAGGGAAGAAGCAAAAAAAAAACAAGCGAAGCTATGTTTTGATGCTATCAGCATCATCACCACGACAATGCGCGGCCTCGGAAAATCCTCCGGCCGAACGTGAATATTATTTATTGAATAGCAGCAGTTCCCATTCCCCGACTATAGCAGCAATAAAATCGAATCCTTAACATGAAATTCAATCCCTAGAGCAGTGGTTGCGATTTCGTGAGATAAATAAGATTGTACGGCGCATGAAAGCCAAGCTGAAGGACGAGACAACACATTTGTTTATTTCCCACTCTGTCCGGGAAATGTGCACACCTTGTGCGGGAAGATTGCTTATTTTGTTCGTATTAACATTCATATTTACACTTGTTTTTTTTCCCTCTTGTTTATGCCGCACGCCGTTCGTTACCATGACTATCAACGGCCTACTATTGGTTGAGAAAGCCTTCTTGAGCTTGAGCTCATGAAGATTTTGACGTGTTGTGTGTGTATGTTGTGCCAAAATGCACGAACGTGCGAAAATTCGCTGCTGTGAAGTGGTGCCGTGCTTCCGAGAGCAAAACAGAATGGAAAGGAGCGTGAAAAAGTTGATACGTTGTTTTATACTGTTTTTTTGTTTGCTTTAGCACACGCTCAATCCACACAAACACACACAAAAGTGATCGATTTTTTAGCTATGGACCGTTCGGTTGGTTGGTTCGTATCGATAGATGAAGTTTTCATGCCAGGCATGGCTGTTTGGAGCCACTGAAAAATAATACAAAAAAAAACACCCCGGACAAATACCTGTCCTAAACATATCCTCTGCACCAAGTGTTCTTCAGAGCAGAGTGGAAATAAAAATGCAAAAATTCACCAAATTCTTGAGGGGTTTTTTCTTTCGTTCTTCTTTACGTTCCATCATCCTCGTTCTCGTTTGCTTTTTCACAATTTTTTGTTTGGCAACACAGTGTGTGTGTGAGAAAATCTAATCTCAACCCAATCACACATTCGTCCTAGCGATTGGAACTAGCACGCAAGAAAGATCGTAAAAGAAAATGTCATTTTAGTCGCGATCGCTACGGGCTTAAAGCTGTTGCACCATTGGGGTTGTTCGAAAGTTGTTCGATCAATTGAATGGAAATGATGAAAATGGGTCATTTTTGGCTTCATTTTTCGTGCAATTCAATCTCGCTATTCTAGAACCACTTGTAAGCCATTCCTGTAAATTATTGGACGGGAAGATGAAGCAGCATTTTTCAACGTCTTGAAATCGTTCGTTAAGCGGCTGTGTGAAGAGGATTTTTTTTGCTGTTTGTGAGTGTGATTTTGGATTTGTCTCGGAGAGACTCGTTCGACTCAGATAGTAACATTCTGTCTAGCCGTCTGTAATAGAGCCGGAGAGCTGATATTTGAAAAGTTTCCATTCCGCGAGGGTAATATCGTTTGAATGCGAACGCTGCTTATCGAACGAGACTGCGGCAGAAGTTGGACCAACTCAATCAAACTTTGACGGCATGGCAAAAAGTTTCCGACCATCACCGTACGGTGATTAGAAATGTGGATCTTACAGCCAAAATTGTGTCCCGACCTGTTTTTCATAATTTTCGTATACTTTATTTATTGCCTCATTGAAAAAGCTCTTAATTTACGATTTCCCAACTAAAATCCCTCGGAAAGTGGCTTTCAGCAGCAGAAAAAAGGGCAAATTTCTCTCGACGAACAGCTGGCACCCGTTTGAATAGCTTTGGGTGATGCGTTTGGTGGCAAATTAAATTTATCACCCATTTACCAGGAAACCGGGAAACGAATTCCGATAGCTTTGGTAGCTTCTCTTAATTACATTTGATCTGGGTGATGTTTTTTATTTATTCGATTGGTCTGCTGGTTCGATACCAGTGGAGAAGCAAACTCCTTGTGACAGTTCAAACAACAAAACTCAACGATAACATCCCATTTCGCCCAGCATTTCCGTGTTGGAAATGGACAAATAGTTGTGGTAAACACACATGCAGCATAAACATCCTTCAAGCTGAATTACGTTTCAATCATCTTGGACACACAATCTTCGTCTAACCTCAGCTTAAGTAATTGGACAGGACGATTCAACCGTTTCCAGCTTATAGCCAAGTTGATGGATAACATTCGGGCACGGTGGAGCACTGGTTCCTTGCTTCTTACAGTCCGCACCTGTGGCTTGACGTTTCATAAATCAACCAAAAGACCAATTTGACACGAGAGAATTTCGCCCCGGGAAACCCCTTCCAAATGGATTATCACACACCCGCCACACCAGACGTTGAAATATTTCAACCAACCACGACCGCGACCTGAGCTGATGATGAAAAGCTTTCGCAAAAGGAGTGATCCGACATGATAGACGCCCAATCGTCCAATGGGAATGGATTTTTTATTTGCGATATGAATAAAGATCCCAACTTCGCTTTTGGTAACTTCTTAATGCCCTTCTTTCTATTCTTCCCTACATAGCATTGAGAAGTTTTGATTACACAACAAGCTTCATTATCAGCGGTGTGCGAATTTATTCCCAACTTCATCCGCTTTTCCCACCCAACAACAATGGCCAATTGCACCAACACATGAAGAAGTGAAAATTGATTTCATCAATTTCAGAGCTCTTCAGTATTACTTCTCCAACAAACGCACAGGTTGGAACCAATTCTGGAGCCAATTGTACTTCCCTCTTGCAATCTGCAACCTGTTTGAGATGGAAATCATGCCCCCTCGGATTCCATTATCCGGACCGTTACCACTGTTACCCGCTGCAGCTGCTGCTGCTCCTGCTGCTATTGTGGATCACAAGAAGCCGTTCCGAATTCGATTACGTTTGCTGGTGGTTTTTGCGTTTGGGCGCATTAAATACACATCCTGGTGCGCCGGTATAACCTCACACAGCTTATGCCACATGTCACACGGGCAAACGGGCAAACAGCACACAAATACGTACATGTGGTTTAGCGTACCGTCAAACAGCGTGCGCCATCGATCGCGATATCACAAAATACGACATTTACCATTTGCTGCTTGCGAATGCAAGAGCTGAACACCATCCCTGTTTTGCTAGCCTTTCTTAACGAACAGGAAGCATACATTCCGGAAAGCGGGAGCCAACAACCGGATAGTCACATCAACGCATTGTGTGTGTTTATATGCGAAGATTAAAGGCAGAAACCTGATCCAGCGTTCCGTTTGATCCTTACGCGCCTTGGTCTGGGTGGTGTAGTAATTCGGGCAAGTGGCACAGCATTATCCTTCGTTGCTCCATTTTCAACGCTCGAGGAAGTTGTTCCTTGGAACAGCTCTGTGTTTGTTTTTTGTTTTTACTCCAACTCCCTTCAACAAACCAGCTTACCAGCCGTGGGCGGCACATAACCCTATAATGGTAGCATATAACCATAACCACTCGCTATCATTATTACGTGCATTGTCATCCGTCTTGTGAAGTAAGGAGAAAGTAAAACAGGACAATGAACGATAGGAAGGACTTTTATTTTATTGTTGTTCTACGTTCGGTACACATCAGCCATCGCATCGCAGCAAAAGTTAACATCGTGATTAGCCGTCTGTCGCACATCATCATCAACATCATCATTCCCATCAATATGGACGCATTGGGCATAAGAAAAGCACGCAAAGAAAACGACGAAGTTGTACTACAACTTTTACACAGTGAAAAGTGCCTTTCGCAAAGTACATTTCGCACAAAAGCAAAGCACTTGAACCGGAGATAAAGAAGTGGTTAAAATACTTTTACACCGATACCGAGCTGCTTTTGCCTTACGCCCTTTGGATAACTTGAACCGGATTAAGAGCAGTAATGAGTCATTAATGCAAAGGTGGCAAATGTTAAGAACGATCGGTTTATGTACTTTTTACCTTTTTTCCATTTTTAGTTAATGGGTTTTTAAATAAAACATACAAGATGATTACAATTTAATAAATTTAATTTATTAATAATATTCTGAAAATTTTCTAAATTTTAGGATTTTATTTTGAAGTCTTCGTTCATTATACAAAAATAACATCAAATATCCGATAGTTGTTTCGATAAAACATGTATTTAAATATTACACTATAAAATTTAAGTTTAAAAAAGCCCTAAAATAGCATTATTTATCGTGACGGTTGTTGTAGTATCCACATTTGCATTGAATCAACCAGTTGAGCTAAACAAAATAACCAAACGAAGTTTGAAATGAACCAACATTAAAAAAACACACACACCCCTTCCCACCTCCAGTAAACAATATGGCCCCCAAAAACCGAGCTGAAAAAACCGCCATCGAAAAACGGCTCACTGGCTCAATCTTCTTCCTGCACCACACCATTCGCTTGACAGATAAATTCGCGCTTTCCATAAGTTAGGGGTCGTACCAGCGTATAGGAAGCGCAAAGAAGGCTAATCGCATTACCATAACGTTGCCTCGTATTTTCTCATCAGTTCTGTCCCACCTAAAGAGTGGCTCCTTCGTTTCCGCACCACGAAACTTTGCACTTCGAGCAGGCTTCGAGTTGAAGCCTGCCAGGCCTGATTTAGATTCCACCGGGCTCGACAAACATGCCCAGCCGCGGTATCGCACAAACACGCGCGCGTGCACCCCAGCACATTCGGTACAGTAAATGATCGAACCGGAATCACATAAAACGCAACTGTTTAACCGGGTTTTGCGACCCTGGAAGCTGCCCAACGTTCCCACGCAACACACCGCCACAGAGTCGTGTGGTGTGTCGCACCGACCAGCTCCAGGGCACTAAATTGCATTCCTAATCTTCTACGTAACTCCCGGGCTTTGGAGTGCGAGCACGGGCAAACGGCTGTAGGGATACAGCATGCCAACACCAGTGTCGGTGGCAAGGTTAGTTCCGGATGCAGCCGAGTGCAATAATGTCATGTAACGCGAGCGCAAAGCTAATACCGATCTACACTTTGATCCTTTCCACGTGCGACGTGCCCGGATGGTGTCCGGATAGTTGCTCTATCTTTGAAGCCGACTATGTGCATGTGTGGGACTAGCTGGATACTTCTTCCACCACCACTGCAGTAATGCGGCACTTGTAAGCCTCCGGTATGACCATAAGCACGATAAAGCTCGTAAGTTCATGGCGTAAGATTAGAGCTGTTTTCGGTAGGTCAAAGTGATTCGCAGTAGAATAGGGATTCAGTACGGGCACATTATGTTTATGAGCAGGGCAAGTTTTGTCGGTTCAGGGGCAACCAGATATTAAATATGTTTCATGTAACCATGGTGGGATATTGAAAATAAAACTAAATTCAATTTTGGTGCCGTGACCAGGATTATTTCTGACATTTTGTTTTACTGATGGAATATTGTATATTTAAATTGATTTCGATGGTTTTCAAATGTTATTTCAATTTTATTATCAGCGAAACATCACGCAAGATGACGATTGGAATATTTTTAAACGATTTCACATCAACCGCACGGTTAGACGAAAAAAAAGGCTTAAAGTAAAAGTCCTTGTTGTCGTCTTCTGTGTTTTTCTATATTTATATCGAGCGGAACAAAAGGAGCAAAACTAAATTTCGATCCAATTCCGGTCACCCGGTACGTGACGGGATGATCCTGTCTCATTTTTTTTTTGTATTGTGGGATGCCGAGTGAGCGCCAAGTGAAGACAAGCGTAAGCGGCCGCAGCTGTATCTGTATCAGGGCAGCGGCGGCAAAACAAGCGTGTCTAGCTGGATTTCCTCCATTATGCAAATCATTATCATCACCAGTCGCTAACATCATCATTATATCCAGCATCGCGCGCAGCAACTCCCTCGCCTGCATGCTGTCACCTTCGGTGTCCCACCGATCCCATTCATATTCATATTCCAGCGGTGTGCAAAGTCCATTAGAGAATGGGTGAGTATTTTTTTATATTTTTACTCGCTCCTCTTTTCTTCACTGTGATGTGCACTGTTGCTGTTATCTTCTGCTTTCGAACGCTTTCGTTTCCTCTTGGAGTGCGGTGTACCACCCTCTCGGCGAATGCAAAACGATGCCTATGTGGATGCTGATGATGATGATGATAATATTCCACATGTCACCCGTTTATCAAATTGTTTCCATACGCACCGTACCGCGAATTGGCCTACATACGAATACGGCTGATCGTACCATACAGGCGTACGTACACTTCTTGGCGAAGAATTGACGAAGAATATGACGCCCGCTCATCTTCGCCCTGACGAACGCATGCGGTACAACATGAGTAATTTATTAATTTGCCATTCAATCTCTAGGCACCAAGCGAACCTGTGCGTGTATGTGTATCGAGTAGCCTAACATCTAAGCACGAAGTAATAAAAATGTGAAAGCATAAATGAGAACCCTCCAGATACGCCAACACGCGAGCTCACTACTGGAAGAAGTTAATTCCGAAGAACAAAGCATATCCCTATACCTACAGCGTGACGGTTTTTGCCGACGTAATGCCAATTCATCCATCCCTCAGTAGGGCAGAATGATTTCCCTCCAAACCATAAAGTACAACACAGGCAAAAATGGAATGGCAAAACATTCGTGCAAATCTGCAACATTCTTTTTGTTTCGTCTGATGCTTACTCATTCTCCTGTGCTGTTCACTCATCGGCTTGATGAGTCGATGAGAGGTTTTTCTTT
>STHB01024091.1:0-11439 GCA_018908115.1 Anopheles rivulorum
GCCCAAGGGGGGAAAGCCGGTAGGCGCAGGGGGGGGGGGGGGGGGGGGGGGGGGGGGGGGGGGGGGGGGGGGGGGGGGGGGGGGGGGGTGGTGGGGTGGGGGGGGTGGGGGGGGGGGGGGGGGGGGGGGGGGGGTTTGTGTGTGTGTGTGTCGCAAAGCACACCTTTGCCTCCGCGAACGCAAGCGAGTCGCGAGTTTAACATAGTTGACGGGGATTGAGT
The DNA here is from genome assembly GCA_018908115.1 of Anopheles rivulorum. Lineage (NCBI taxonomy): Eukaryota > Metazoa > Arthropoda > Insecta > Diptera > Culicidae > Anopheles > Anopheles rivulorum. The sequence goes on from STHB01024091.1 coordinate 222, forward strand.
GCCTTTCGCGCTTACCTTGGGTGCATGGGATGGGATATATCCGGTGTATGATGCTACCTAACGGTAGTCCCCGTAGGGCATCGTACACACACACACAGACATATACACCCAGCAAACCTTTCGGCAGAAAGGATGCTAACGATGTCAAACGGCACCGGCCGTACTGAAAACGGGAAGTCTCGCTCGGAAGTTCGGAATCTGGGAAACGCACGGTAGGCGCAAAACATGTGCAAACTTAGTTACCGGTCCCAGTTACAGCAACGGCATCGCAGAACCCCTTTACGAACAATGCGGTCTCCTGCAACTCCCGTAGCAAGGTTGGCGGTTTTGTGCTTTTATCATCGTTAATGGGTTGAGGATGGATGGTACAGCCGAAAGCCGTAACTGCACTACTGCCAGGAATGTGTCACCCAACACACACATGCACACACTCACACACGGACAGAACCTCACCTGGGACGGAGGGAAAGGGTGCAATATTGTGCAGAAAAGGCAGGGATGTTATTTGTAGATAAAATGTAGAAAATATTTTACAAAAAGCCACCGGAGGCGTTTTTGGTTCGCTCGGCTACGGTAAACCGGTAGTACCGGTCTGCTTTAGCTGTTTTTTTTTGGGGATACTGGGGGTGGTACTGAATTTTCCGACCATGTAGCAAAACCAGAAAGAAGACAAAAATTGTGAAAAGGCTTCCATTCCATCTCTCTCTCTCTCTCTCTCACTCTGTCTCGCTCGTGTTCTGCCTTTCGAAACTTTATGGCTTGGCTTGAGTACATTCCAATCAGTGGTATAAAGATACGGAGTTATTTTCGGTTGCCGTTTTTCGACATGTTCAGCCTCCGTTCGAGATGGTTACGGTTTCGGTACGCGAGACATGGCCTGCTCATGGCACCCGGTAGAGCCGGTGTGAGTTGAGTGAACAATCTCGCCCAACGTCTGGTGTGTAAGTGTGCTTTTTTTTCTCTTGTCTTCCCTTCTACTTCTGGTGGTAATGATAAGTGACATATTGTGGATGACTTTTGACATTTACACTGCTATCGGTACAGGAAGCCCGTAAGGGTGTGGAATGCCCCGTATCTAGGCCAGGTGGCCTAGTTTTATGGAGAAAGATGGTCGGTTGGCCGGGAATGTACGCTTAACAATTTTCAAATTGTTGAACGAATCGTTTAGGCGACTATTTGAAGCATGTTTTAAATCATTTTTTAATCACGATCGTTACATCAACTTTCGTGTCATGTTAAACTGTGAAGTATTTTTAGCAAACTTGCTTTATTTTTGGCACTCCAAAAATAGCATACGACACCCTGTCCCATCTTTTCGCCATTCAAAAAAGGCACCTACACAAGCACAGTAGCGGAGGTCTAATTTAATGCTTCTTTAACCGTTTTGATTTTGCCCAATGTTTGTCTACGGCTACGGCACACACGAGACATAGCGACCAGGAAGATTCCGTTGTTGTCCGGCGTAAGTCACACACAGTCACACCTAGACCGAGACTAGGCCATCACCACGCTGTGGCAGAATACATTTGCATAATCAGCTCAACCGGGTCCGGCCGGACGGAACCCACAAATGACGACGACGCCGTCTCGGAATGACGATAACGAGTGCATTCGCCCGATCTCGCCCATGATCGACGACGACGATGATGCAAGCGGTTTAAGGTCATCCTCCGGAGTCACGTATGCTAGAGAAGGTCCTCGTTTGGGTGAAAATTAAACCGGTTTCGCACCTAAAAACAAAAAACTGGTGCATCCAAAATACATCCATTGTATTGAGATTAGTAGAGCAAAAGTGGATCAATTTCCTTAAGAAAAAAAAAACAATGTTTTTTCTTGTCTTTTCTTGACGCAACTTATTTTTTTCCTCGCCACGCGCAACGAAAAAAAAGTAATTTTGTGTGAAATTACTTTTTCATGTTATTCGTGTCATCAAAGCACCGAGTGGAAGCAAATAAAATTGGATAAAATCTGAAAAATCTCGCTCGATTTTTTTTATCTCTATTCCTCCTACCGAGACCCGGATTGGTCTTGCTCGTTCTGCCAAACAAATGAGGGATTTTTTGCGTTTTTTTATACCAGTGTCTCCAAAGCCAAATCATGAAATTAATCTGTGCATCCTTGCCCGCGGTAAGGACTGTTACGGTTCGGTAAAATGCAAAATTTCAATCCACCGTTTCATCATCACTTGGGGAAGAAAACACGCGGACAGACCGTGCCCGAATTCATTGTTGAATAAAGAAATTTGTACCAAATCGTCCCGTGGTCCTGTCCGGTTCATGCCACGGGCCAAGGTATTCGCTTGCTGGGTGGGTGAGTTTTTTGCTCTTCCTTTTTTATACGAACAGGAATACATTTTTTCCATCACACCATGGCTCACCATGGCTGTCTCCTTTGGGTTGTTAGCATACCGAACGATGATAGTTACCTGTAAGAGATTTGGAAAAAAGAATGAAAAACATTAGCCAATCGAGAAGTGAAAGTGGAGATTGAGGATGTTTTTTTTATGTAAGGATAAACCAAAAAAAGAAAACGACCCGAAAATGAGTACGAATAAATCGCACAAAGAGAAGAAAACATAACACAAACACACAGAAAAAAGCCAGGTGTTTCTCCTAGCCGCACGGCTATTACTTTCATGTCGTGGTGGATCTTTTTTGTTCTGTGTGTGCGCAAACCCTTCTTACAGTTGGTTTAGTTTGATTCATGTTAATTTATTCGTGAAATTTTAATTATTCATGCAAAAAAAAGGGAAATTCGCCCCAAACAGCGTACCCTCGCATGCAAGCAACTCAACCAGCCCAAGGTTGTTAATAACCAGTTTGACAAGTTTCCCTTATTCACATTTTCATACGCTCTTGTGACTTTTCTGCGTGTATACTTTCCGGGCTTTTTTCTTCTTCCTTTCGTCTACGTCGTTCATAATCTCTACCCTGGTCGTTCGTGTTGGCTGCGGGATGTAATTTTAAATTCTAATCGGTGCAAAATTGAAGTATTGATAATGGTTGGTTTTACCCTACGGCAACCCTTCGGCAGATGTAATGGGGGAGAAAATTACTCGTGTCTATTACTTGGTACAACGGATACCACCCGGTGAGGATAAGGTGTGGGAATCACTCTCAGTTGCTGTCCTTAGTAAATTGATGCATATTGAGTTTAAGCTTCAATAAAGTGTTTCATCTTTTCTGTATAAACCTTGGCAATGAAGTTTTGCTATGCGCAAAAGAATCCCTCAACAGTGATTATCTTTTAGAATATTTGTAGTTCAGCACTGGCAAAATCGAAGAAGTAATTTTGAATAAAATTCATCATATTGTTTGTTTCATTAAAGGTTATTTAAATAAAGGTGTAGATAATTTTTTTTAAAGAAAGCTCCAATAAAAATTAACTGGCACATTTTTTATTGCTCTAGTTTTGCGATGGATTAATCCAAGGGATGGTATTTAACGGTTAATAATACTTAAAAACTCTTAAAAGCTACTTGATAAAAATATGGAATTCGTTTTAATATAATAGTTTTGATGTTGTGATGCCTTGCGTGTAAATGCGTAATAATAATAACCAATAAATTTATTTTTACTAAATTACCCATCCCAAAAAGGGGTATTTGAATTGACATCCACAGAACAAGCTACTCATCCGTGGACACCTGTCTCCCATCCCACTCTAAAAATATCGCCGTGCCCGTCCGCAACAAAACGTTGTAATTTAATACGGCCAAAATCCATTTTAAAAAGCTATCCTTCCCCAAACGCCGGAAAGCATCCCCAGCAGCAACTGACATCGAGCATCATGACCACGGTTCAGTATTTATGGCACGACCATTTCGTGTACCTGTCAGCTGCACAACTCCTCTGACGGTCCCCCGGGGGAAGGGGGAGTGGAATATGGCAGCACCAGTGGCAATCCGTTGGGAGTAATCCCACCAAACCCAGTACAAAAAAAAAAGAGAAAACATATCAACAATGATGACTTTTCGAATCGCACCATTGACTTTAATCCAGTTTCAGTGAATGAAGCAAATCAACTAAAGTCAACGTCGAATACGTCGCCCCAATTCCATCGCTTCCATCCTTCCCATATGGTCTGCCCGGGTGAACCGTACGACATGAAAAGCATTAGAACACAGAAACCCCACCCACAAACAAGGGTGAGAATAACCGTACCGAAGTACCAGGTCACCACCCCAGGGTGGGGGGGGGCGATGGAAAAGAAAACACAATGTTATTTTCTTTCCTTATGCGTCCCCCTTCCGTCCTGCGCCTCTCCCGCGGGACCTTTGCGAGACCCCACTGGGGGGAAATTTATTTTCATTTCAACTCCGAACCAGAACCAGAAAACATTTCCACGACGTCCTTGCGGCGGAACAGGGAACCTTCTGCTTTATCTGGGCTTTTGTGCATGCTTTGTCCTCCTATTCACCCTCCCCTCTCTCCTTCCTCTTTCCCTCCACATCCACAATCTACCGCCGTTGTGTTTTGGGGGGACGCGTGTTCACGTGTTCTCGGAGAAGCGTTCGAAGATGAAATCTAATGAAGTGAAACATTCTCCGGGGTTTTTTCCCTTTTTTTGTTGGTCGGTGTTTGTGTCCATCGTACGGGACCATCCCGAGCACCACAACACCGCCTGGGTTTGGTGCTTGTTTTCCCTTGCTGGCAACGGAGGAACCGTTTTGCTTTTCGAGACGACAGCAACGTAGCAGTGTCCCTGGTGAGGTGTACGTTGGTGGCAACATGCCGGCAACAAAGAAAACCCAAACAGAGCCCCGGAAGGAATCGTACGCTGGCGTGGTCGCGGCTTTTCGGCACACGTGGCACAACCAGCCGGTGGCATAGTACATATTTTTACCCGCCACTAAAAAGCCATTCGTTTGCCCATGCCAGCAGGAAAATATTACATTCCTGGGTGTTTCTTCGCTGTCCAGGTTCAACTCCAGTGCAAGCCAAGCTCCTTGCCATGTCATGGGGCATACTGCTGGTGCTGCTGCTGATTCTGCTCGGAGTGTTTGTGTCTTTGGGTGTCTTGGCGTTCTTTGGACAAGCTGGTGAAACCCAACGGAAACCCCCAACGGAAGGAATCCTTTTTCTTTCCGACCAAAAGAATAATGTGTATGTATACACATGGTGCCGAATCGAATTGCAACAAGAAAGCAGTATTGAGTTAAGAGTTGCTTTGTGCCACACGATGGTTGAGCTGAGGCCGTTGCAGGTCCTGGAAAATAGTTGTAATGCTATGTATGTTGCCTTTTTTTTCTCAATGTTAGTGAGAGTTTTACACGCCCGTGGCTAGAAGAAGCTTTGATGAAACTGTCACAGCACATTACTGTGTCCAGTGAGGGACGTGGTTTTTGGTGAATCAATTGGAACTTTTCCACACATTTTTCCAACATTTGCCCAAAGCTTTATGGGTTTCCAACAGATCAACAAACCATGGCGCAAATGTTTGTGGTAGTTGTCTGGTTGTTCCAAGGTACAAAGTTCCGTCCGGGGAATTAGCAGGCAGGCAACATTGGGAATGCTTTGTACAAATCCACCAGCCACCGTCCGCTTTGTGGGAATTTTGTGGGGTCGTAAAATGTAAACGATGTTTAAATGTGTCCATCCTCTGTCCAGTGGGATGGTACTGACCCCTGGCAGTACACAACGGGCGTGTGTGTGTGTGTGTGTGGTTTAGGTAGGCATATCATCAAAGAGTATTTTAGAGCTGAACCCAAGGTTAAACCCAGCGTTTGTAACGATTTTACGAGTGTTCGAGCGTTCAAATATCGAACGATGAAACCATTTATTGTGCTTTTCGGTCGTTAAATGTTGGCAATTGAGCGGGTTAGTAATAACAAAATAAAATAGAAGGAAAAGAACTAAACTTGGCCAGAATAATAGTTTAATGCTGTGGCTGGTTGATTGAGGTTACTCAAATCAGTCAACCCGAGTGGTTTATTTGCATGGTAAATCGTATTAATTTAGGGTGGCTTGTTTCAATTGCTGGAACACAATTCTAAACCTAAGCTGAGCTGCAATGACGTTCGTAAGTAAAAGGATTAAGGCGCATTTAATTGCATCATAAATGATGGCATCCTAAAACGCACTAGGATCTAATACGGCCTGTTCCGTTCTAACATAAATAAAAAAAAAAAAAAAAAAACGCACTAGGATTCGAAATTACGTTTTCAAATGAGGGTTAAACAACTTGTATACGCCACGTCTGTTGACGATTCTGATTTGTTTGTTTGTATACTTTAACGCTCAATTTATGTTTCATTTAAAACTAAATTATGTTCGAGTCAAGTTCTTGGTTTTAAATTTGTTTTGTTTATTATAATGTTAGTAAGGTCATATTGGCCAGATGATTTTACGGAAAACATATTAAATTAGTTCTATTTTCCAGCATTCAAAAGCTTAAATATCCTTATGTTTTATACAAGTTTTGAATATCCAGTCACCTATACAAATTTGAGAATGACGGCTTTTCTTTTGCCATATTGTATGCCTTATTTGGGCTGAACAATATACAATGTTCTTAAGGCATTTCCTTCTTGTATTTTGCCTTATCTCGGGCAAGCTCCGTTGACTTCCGTTAGTTTGCAGGAGAATTTTCTAAATTATTGTCCAAAAGATTAGACTTTCCAAACTAAGCCAAAAAAACACTCTACCACAAAGCACAAGTGCGCATTTCTCGGCCAAAATCTTCCACTAAATTGTTTTCCTCCGTTTAACATGACGATTTCGGTAGCGCAATTGAATGCTATCCTTCCGCAAAGCAAACCCATTTTTGGCGTAACGTTTTCTTCAAGCTTTCTCCCGGGCGTAAAAAGATCGTTTCACCATGCGAGACAGAAAATTGTAACAATCCATACAGAACGGGCCAAAACCGTCGCGCCAAATCTGTTGTAAAAGTGTCCGGGGATATGATATTATCTTCCGGCCACAATGTCTAGCTGACAAATCCCGAATTGGGTTTTGGGAGAATTCGCACAAACGCCAACAGCGAACGCGGCTGCTTAACACAGCTGTGGCACAGCAATGGCAGCAACGGCAGCAGCTACGACACTCACACCACATTTGCTAGTTTCACAATCGTATCTGGCATCGCGCTAGTACGCTTTGTGGGTTCACTGTGACACGCTCCAAACTTATACCAAGGCGACGCGTCGGGAAAATCATTTCCTTCGCAAAGGTGTGAAATAAAGTTTAAAATTTTACGATTATCCTCCCATTATATGTTTCCGGGCATGCGGAGTTTGTGCACTGGGCGCACCGAAGCGAATGTGTTTAAAACGCTTTCTCTTCCCTCCCATTAAGTGTGGGAAATTATGAAACCGATTTTACCGGGTTGCGCATTTGTTTTTGTTTCTTGGCAGCCTTTTAGGCAGTACCAAGAGGGAAATGGCTTTGTAGCAAACAAATCAGATTGATTTTAATTGGAATTGAACATTTGTATTGCCGTCTACTTAAGGGAAAAGTGCCTCATTTGGAAGGGATTTTTGTTTAATTTTGAAAACAAAAGAAACACTTTCCAGCTAAAGTTTTATCGATCAACTTGAAGCATTCGGGGCTGAATCGATTTCTGAACTTGCCACCGTAAAACATACCGATGATTGTGCAACACGGTTTCAACGGAATCGAATGTTATTTGCACAAGGTATATATATTATCGATCATACAAGTTTATCTCGTGTGGTTCACACGGTATTTTTCCATTTATATTTTAGCGTTTTTCCCTCCCGAGCGGTATATTTCCATTGCCAATCAACCCATTCGTGTGTGTGCTTTTTGTTTTTGCTTGTGCTGGATTATGTACATATTTTTAAAGATAATAATTCGCCAACAACGAAACATACCGCTAATAATAATAATTCCATCCTGCCCGTGCGGTTTGGTATCGTCTGACAGGTCTGGGAACCGACCATTTAACCGCGGCAAGGGTAGAAAATGGATACGGCGAACGTTGTCCCAGTGCCCCATTGGATGGGGTTTGGCACTGTTATTATTGTTATCATGAGGTTTTGATTTTGCAGAGCTTCCCGTTCTAGCAGATTCGGCAGCATCGAACGTGGCGGACGTTCTGATCTCTGGCCAGCTAGTGCACACCAGAGTGGAGAAAAGTCCAACAGATGGAAAAGTCGTTCCATGTCCATGTATTTGCGGGAGGTGGGTAGAGGTGGGGGGGGGGGGGGGGGATGGAAAATGAAGGGGAAAACATTGAACAAAATGCAATGCCGGGCGTGTATGGTGATGCTGTGCAAACATTTGTTCAGCAGATATAATGAACAGACAGTGCGGCAGGAGTGGGGCTGGATGGTGAATGTTTCCGTTTTAGTGGCAGCCATGACAGAAAGCAAAGGCATCATCTGGTACGCGTGTGTATCTGTGTCCCCTGTGGGTGTCAATTTTGAACGTTGCCTTTTCCATTCTACCTCGACAACGTTATCGAGTAGCTTTCACTTTGCTGAAGCCATTTTTGTACCCTTTTCGAACCAAAAAAAAGGTAGTTTTGGAAGCTTTTTCTTTATTCGAGTGACAGAAATAAAGTTAAATAATAACATCTAAATGTTTGTAATCGAATGGAATCATTACCAGTCAGATCAAATGGATCTTTTAGCTTCAACATTTTAACTATCGAATAATTCCCATGCATTTTAGAGAAGTTTAAACAATGAATTCAAATGATCGATTATCACCGGGGTGGGTTAACATATTATGCTTAAAAGCAACATCTCACTAAAGCTTTGGTGCGATCGGTTTCACACTTGATTCGCCACTTTTCGGCCAGCAGCAGTCGTCAGAACTTTAACGAAACAAGCGAAATCTCACTTACACCCTTCATCTCTCCACGTTTCTCCTTCATTCTCTCCTCCTCCGTCTCATGAGTGTAAATGGTACTTAAGGTCCCCTCTTCTCTCCCGTGTTCTTCCATCTGCCTGTGGCTCCATGTCGCAAAAACAAATTAACGCCGGGCCTCGACACTACTCGAGCAGCTTTAGCTGTCGTCTCGTCAACAGCAAAAGTCATATTGGCGTGAGCGACGGTGGAATGGAATGTTTTGCTAAATGTTGCTTAGTGGATGTAAAACAGTTAGGAAACTTTTTGGGCAACCAGGCGCACACAGTTTTTTTTCCCCCGTTGTTGTGTCTTTCGTCTACCATCATCGAAAAGAGTTGGGTGCGCGAATTTCACCTCCCCCCCCCCCCCCCCCCCCCCCCCCCCAAAATGGAGAATATTTTTCTTCGACCCCAACCCCTTTTTTCCTTTCACCCGTAAGAAGCTTATGATGGTGTTCTTTCGTGAGATCAAGTATCAGCTGCGTGGCGGAAGGATCTTTCCATTGCAACATTGATGCCACTAGAACGCGCCGTGTTGTTCTTTGTCGACTTCTCCGAGTGGAATCTTTTCCACCCAAGAAGGTCGGAAAAAGGCAAGAAAGCGTGTGTATGTGTGTGTGCTTTGTGTTTCGCTAATGAAAGGCGAATTCGGTTCATAAATATAGATAGCTGATAACGATTTCAACCAAAACGATGGGGCACGATCGCTTTAATCCACCGGCGATGGTGGCCAATGCCGGACGGGGAGGTTTGAATTTTTCATACCATCCACCCTTAATTCGCGATGGAAGCAAAACCGTGCAAAGCGGGTCAAATTTTCACCGAATTCCGGAAAACCCCTTTCAATGTTGCTAGTAACGCTGGTCGCCTTGTCTTTGGTACCGCCTGGAAGTGGCTCGTTTTGGATGGTAAGATTCAATTATTTTCCCATTGCTGCTGTTGCGATACTTGCAAGATGTCCACCTCCCCCGAGGAGGTCGTTTCGAGGAGGAATCGAGACAAAGTTTGAACACGATTTGGTGAGCGAGCTAAGCGAATCGATACCGACACCGTTTGTTGTGCTTCTCGTGATGGAGCGAAATCAAGCGAAACAGAAGTGAATGGATTCGAACGTACAATTTGCTGCAGAATCTTCACGCATTGTGCGTGTGTCAGCCGAAAAGCTCACGTCCGCAATCACGTGGGCAGAAGATTTTCATCCCAGCGCTCGATCTTGCAAACCGATGTGCACACGTGTGTGCGTGTCTGCAGACTAATGTTCCTACATGCGTGTGTGTAAGGAAAAATTCTCTCCCAGCTGTAATCGGAGAAGAGGTTGAGTGCCGTTTCATCCCTTATTCCTTCCTTCCATCCCAAAACCAGCCCAAAAGATCATGCAGCGTGTTTGCAGCCCATTAACGGTGAAACACACCCACATTAGATGCGCAGCTGGCTTGACGTAATTTTCATGCTTAACGGTGGAAAATGTTCCACAAACCCCCTCACCTTGACGTCGTTAGGGGTGCCTAATGGTCTGCTGACCGGGGGCCGGCCGTGTGTAATGGCATGTAGACTGGATTAGAGCGACACACCAGCAGGCACGCAATGTACGGCAGGATGCTGCCTATTTTGGTTTAATGCCACCGGCCGGTAGATGGCGTATTTGCCGAATCGCTTCCTGGTGGGGGGAGTCATTTGGGTCAGCATTCGGGGGTGGTATTTTTTTCTTCTGCTTCCTTCAGCTATACGCATGGCGATATTTACCGCAACATATCGCGTTTTATTGCACGCTTTATCCCGAAATGATTATGTGGTCAGATTAGGCACTGATAGGTGTATGGACGACCGGGAAGCCTTGTTCGGGAATGCAGAAGACTTTTACCATTACTTTTCTTCGAGGCTTGCGACAAACACATTTACACGTGGATGAGTGTAGTTTGGTGCTTTTGTGCGATCTTACTGGAGTGAAATATGAAATCAGCTCAAAATCATCCATGACGATTTTTCTTCCGTACATTTATATGTACACCTTGGTTTAACAAATTCTTTCGACGAATTTCCACCTCGAGGCTATGCAAAATTTTAAACCACCACCAATGCGCTAGGCTGGGTGTGAAAAAATCCCAAGTCTTTCCTGTAACTGGATTTCATCCGCTTAATGAAAATGAGCTCAAACAACAAAAATAACAGCAGTTCGTAATAAGCTCTTTAGGAAACAAGGAAAGCAAACGAAACACAAAAAGAAGCAAGAAACAACAATAAACCTCTTTCGGCCATCATTTCCCACCGGGTAGAAGTGTTGTGTTTTTACTTTCTTTGCCACAGAGTTGCAAAATAAAAGTGTGCTGGCCGGTAAAAATTATTTTACCGCTTTTTAGTTTTTTACACAAAACGAGCGGAAAACCTCAAAAACAACTTTGCAAC
>STHB01024114.1:0-10000 GCA_018908115.1 Anopheles rivulorum
TTTTTTTTTTTAAAGGGAGTTGTACACACCAACGGTTGAAAGGTTTTTTTTTATGTTCAATGAAAAATATGCAAATGTGTGGGAAGAATGAAACACATCAGTCGTTTTTCAACATAGAAAAAATCATTTTTTGGCCTATATTAGGAGGTATGCCAAATGCAGCGAATCATCTCTAACGGCAACCAGCTGGTCGGTGAACATTATGAACATTATGAAGCCATACAGTGAGGAGTTAGAACAAAATTAATATTTTTCTCGTAAAATTTAACAAATCTGTTGTCATCATCCGTACACAACTGATTTTGTTTTAAACTTACAGAGTATACTCTACCCCCTTGAAGTGATCTGTGCTCGATAAAATTTACACGCCGATCTGCATTGATCTTTCACGTGGCTGTGAATGTCGAAAGCAAATAAAGTGGTTGCTAGGCGAGAAGAAAAAAAAAAAGGGACCACTCCGCAGGGCAACATGGCCAATTGAATAATCGATCGTGGTACAACCTTCGCAAACCTCCGCACGATCCCCAGTCAGTGTATGGGTGTATGCACAAGAGATATGCATAAAATGTACACGCACACACGCACTTAAACTCGTTGCACACCAACAAACAAACGTTGAGGAGAAGCAGTGCTCAGCCGGAGTTTGCGAATACGAAACAAAAAGAAAAACATCGCCTAAACTCTTGAAGCCTTGCCTGTGCACGGTTGTCCATCGCGCTGAAACTAGTTTAAACCTGATTCTTGTGAAACCCCGCCACTGTCCAGCACAAGCCTGCCTGTTTCAGCTTCGACCTGCTTTTCCATGCATCTCGTGTGTAACCCTGGGGGTCGATTATTTTACCGCTTTTGGGAATGAGAATCGATAAATTTGCCTCTCCCGCTACTGGCCGTTTAAGCGCGGCCCGAAGGAAGCATAGATTGGGCCGGCGACCATCCATGCGGTAGCGATGAACATGTTTTACGATCGTTTGATCGATCGCAAGCAGCTTTTTCCTTTGTTTTTTTTTTGTTGTGTTTTACGCTCTTGTGCATGCTGGGAGAATTCTTTCGGGATCGTTTCGCTACCATTTTGGCGATGCACTTTTTTCGAAACTCCCCCCCCCCCCCTTTGCTGGATATTGTCGTTTTTGTTGGGTTGAAACTGGTTTTCGCCTTCGTGGTCGTCATGTGTCGCTTGAAAGCTTGATGACATTGTGTCGTGTCTTCGCAATGGCTACGATAAAATAATGCTCCCCGGCAAGAGAAAGTAAAGTGGCAGCACCACCAGCACCGCTGGTAAACGGGTAAACGTTGGCACGAAAGTCGTAAAGAGATGTCAATTCATCTCCTTGCGCTTCTATGCCAGCCGCATATTTTAGCCCTAGACACACAGCGGTGTGTTTTGCAATTATTTTGCATGACGTATATGGGTACAACCAGTTAAAGAAAGGAGAGGAAAAATTGCAAGTAATACAATGATTACCTTTTTTCTAAATTGAACCACCCGACCGATCGACCGACCGAGATGTCATTTTCATTAACTTCAACAGTCGTAAATCTATCTTTAGTTGAGCCCACTACAGCTTTATCAAGCGTAATTAACAAACCTGCAAAAATGCTAAATGGTTGCGCAACATCGATCTTTCGAGTTCTTAGAACCACCAGCCTCCCCCCCCCCCACCCCCCATTCACCACCCCCACGTACTCTCGCATGTTTTTAGAACCAATTCTCCACAGCAAGTGAGCGTTTGACAAACATTTTGTCGCAGCGCCGGTATGATTTGTTACGATTAAAAAGATTTCTCCTCAAACCCGCAGCGAAGGGCAAACAGAGACCTTCGATTGCGCGTGTATAGTTTAGCGTGAAGGGACGCGAGGGATCACGATTCGGAGGGAGGGGAAAAAGAGAGAGTGAGAGAGAGAGAGAGAGAGGGAAGCGAATAGTGTTCCCATTCGAGTGCCCACCCCGACGCGACAAAGCTTGGACATGCTTGTGTGTGTGTGTGTGTGGCTGGATGGGTGTTTGTGTGACCCAGTTGAAAGCATAACGACGTGGACAAAAACCCTGCCGCACCCCAATTCCGTTGGTGGAACTGTTCCACCAGCAGCGTGTCTTAATTGACGCCTACAGACGGCGTTCGGAGTGTGCCTCCCCCCTCCCCCCTCCCCCGTGTACAGTCTCATCTCGACCGACCCACCAGCATTCGTTCATTCCGTCAAACGCGAGGTCATATGGGAAGTTATCAATTATTTACTCTTTTTTCTCTGTCGTCTCTCCCAATTCCCACCCATTCCTATCTTCGCCACCAGTTGGGGGTAACGTGTGGACACGGGCACAGTTCCAACAACAACAACGCGTGCCAGCATTAATAGCCAAAGTTTGCACGAGATTGTGCAAACGTCTGTTAGAGGATCAGCTTATTAGCCTCGTAATCAACTGGAATTGCAAGTAATGTGGCACATGTGTCAGGCAATGCTTATTATTTATTACACTTTAGCTAAACAAAGCCAGAACATAAACATAAGCCAGACACACACACACACACGCACATACACACACAAAATAACAACAGCCAATACCAATCGTTCCAAGCGCGGTTTCGTCGTGTCCGGTTTGGAAGTCTTCTTCCATGTTGTGCTAGGTGAGAACCTCTTCCAGCTCGCCAACACAAACAAACCCTTTCTGTACGAAGGGGGGAAGTTTTGCCATGAAGCAACGATGGAGATGTTATTGTTTAATTTTAATTCACACGTTACGTTTACGAAACATGGAACGAAATGATTTCGTACCGAAGAACTGTGGCGCGTCACATTATGTGCCGTTGTCCGTTGTTTCGTTTCTTCAACCTTCGCCGCATTGCTGCGGGAAGGTTTTTCAAATCAACATTATGTAGCAAATGTCACATTACATCAATCAGATACTGTTTCGCTCGTCCCGGGCGGCCAGAGTGCCAGATAAAAAAGACAAAACCGTGACGCAGTGGGTTATCACGACGATCAAATGATTTTGTAAATATTGAACAAATGTCGTTATCATAAAAGGAATACCGTATACCGTTCCGTGTGTGTTGCGTGCGTGTGTGGGTGGCAAGATCATTCACGAGCGTGGGCTGGCGGGTGCTAAAATTCCACACCGAACGGACGGCTCTTGGCCGCTTGGTAGACGAAAAAGTTCACACGTGTTTTGCCGTTGATAACCGGTCTATTTATTTGTACAGCTTATGTTACAGGTTGGCGGAAGGATGATTCTATCACCAAACCCGCGAAAACTCACGTACGGTGGTAGGGCCAAGATATGCCGTGTTGGTTCATTCCTACACGTTACTACTGCTGGATGTTTCAGCAAAGAAGGTTCCTTCTTATCAGTAAGCTGTAAACTGGCATTGTCGAACTTCTCATCGTAGCCATTTAATCACTTTTGTCGTCATCGCTCAATCATATGGTGGTGCACGCGATATCTAATCATCGACTAATAAACTGCGGATTTATGGCAGGCCCCTCTTCACCTGGCTATAAGTCGGTGTCTTTTTTATTGCCCTACGTGAGCAACGACAATGCAGCCGGGCACATGAATGGGGTGTACTTTCAACATTGTTGTTACCATCATCTTACCTTTCCATGTTCACTGAGTGTGTGTATGGGTTGTCTCACCATACATCCTCCTTTTTTCGTCAACATGCGGCAACACTCTGGTGTGACTAATGGAACTTAAGTACCATGACACGATCTAACACTTCCAACGAAAGGGTTAACTGGAATTGAACAGAACGCGTGAGTCATGTGAACGTCAAGTTTATACGAATTTGGTGCGGGACGTCGACGAAAGCATAAACAAAGTTTCCGCATAAACGCTCTCTGATAAACAAAAATTGTGCAGAAAATCGCAATCCTGTGTTATCTTATCGCATTCTTTTGGACTAATGTATTGTATTTCTTTTCTCTTTACCTTGCAGATTATCTATCCGGTCGGTAAAACGTACGCACGCACACATAAACTGCGTTGATTTCCGGTTGCTGCATGATATTAGAAGAGAGAAGAAATCCTCCAGTGGAAACCAGGATTACAGTTGTTCGACTCTGGAATCAATCATTCGATGTTTGACGCATGGATTAAAGAAGCTAGACAACCACCAGCAGCTCTTGGTTGGCCTTTGGAACTCACCAACGATAATGTGCACTGCGTTTTCTGTTTTGTTTTAGTGATGAGCCGCTAACGTAGACAAAGAGAAGACTAATCGACGATGATAACCGCACGACAAAGCGCTAACAGTGCAGGGAAAAGCGATGAAAGCATGCGTAGATGTTATAAAAACTCGAATTAAGAACAGTTTAGAACATGTGTGTCACTGGTTTGCTTGTGAAAGCACAAACACGTGTCATGGAGATTCCTAGAACGAAACGAACGCGAAGAGCGAAGGGTGCCGAGAGATACGTATGCTTCGTAAGAGACAATAAGTGCCGCTGCAAAAAAAAAATGCAATAGTGAATGAACAGATACAACTCGCGAGGTAAAGCAATATCAATTTTCAACACGATTGCACGATACCGTACAACACATTCCTAAAGACGTAACCTCAATGACTGTAACGACGATGATAGATTTTGCCCATGAAACGATCTTTACACTTGATTTCGATGAAATGATTCTTTTTGATAGTTTTTTCTACAATTTTTAAACACACATGGGAAGGCTAGACCTTCCGGTAGGTCTATTTTTAGTGAGTAAGACACGTTAGTACAGGTAGCGAATCGAGCGATAGTTAGTGGAACAAAAAAGTATCAACATCGACACACACAAGACACACACATTAGATATAGATATAACACCCAAAACACGAAACGCAATCTCTAGCACCATGCGTGAAATCGTAATTGATACGATTGATTTCCGATTGGTACGCACTCGTTTATAAGGTTGTAGTAGGATGTATATGTGTGTGACCGGCATGATTGTTTTGTGTCGTGATATTATCATGCCATAGGGAAGCAAGAACTCACAGCCCAGCCGATTTTATGGAAGGAAGCGTTTCGGGACGGATGCCCTATCCATCCCTGCAAACCGCTGCGCCATTTTAACATGCATTGAACAATATTTTAAGGTGCGACTAGAGGACGGTTTGCAAGCAAGTGAAGTTTGCAAATGTATTTTTTTTAACGCGTCATTATCGTAAACTCGATAAACGAAATGTATTTGTCTGTATCTGTCTTTTTTTTAACTTTGAAAACTTTTAAACACTACACACACCCTCGTGTCTTGGTATAATGTGTATTCGGTGTGGTATTTTATTTATATCGTACATGTATTTGATGTGTGCACAGCATTTGTTTTATTACAGTTTTAATCGGCGTACTAGTACGTTCCAATCATGCCAATCATGCCGCAGCACAGGGCGGTGTCGTGATTAAGGACTTAAGTGTAAAAAGGTTTGCAGAAAGGAAAACAAAACAAACGAAAATCCAGCTTTTTTTTGGCAAGTATTTAAAAGAACAAGCGCCAATATACGTGCTGTGCTGTGGCCTAAAGCAAAATCCTAAAACGTAACCTCAGCATTTATTAAAATATCTACCCACGTTTTGAGACATACCATTATTAGCTTCCAAACGTTTTCGGCGCAATAGTAGTGGGGAGGGGAGAGATAATATCGTGAGCTAAATTTTTAAGTACGGCGAAAGAGAAAGAAAAGAGTTTCTTGTGATAAACGTATAAATTATAGAATTTACTAGGGAAAGCGTTTTCCCACCCAAAATGCCCCAAACTTCTCCTTTTCTTCCCCTGGAAACACCCCGATTCCACTTATTCTTGTGAAAAGGATTGACAATTGTAAGGTTTTTCTTTCATCAGGTGCGTCCAAAACAAAAAAAAAACGTTAGTGCTAAAACATTAGGATGTAATTGTAACCTTTGGCAAACGCGTGTGACAAATGCAGAGAAAGCAAACGCCGTAATCGGTAATATCGACGAAGCAATGCACATTATTATGCAGTCCAGTCCAGTCAATCAATCAGATTCTATCCAGAAGAGTAATGGTACGACGGAAGCCCGTTCCGTCGGTTCTGTTTTCATCATTCCAACAGGCACTCTCGGCAGAGAACAATAGGGTAGAGGTAGAAGCACAGTTCTTTTAGTTTTGTTCTTTTCAAAATACGATATTAACTCGCATATCACACTGCTAACAACGGTAGGCTCGTTCGTGGAGAAGAACAGCGAAAGATGTGTATTTACATATATTACATGAACAGAAGATGCCATCATCTCGTACATCTCAAGATAGGAAGCTTTTAACGCACAGACCCGTTTTACATATTTTTGATAATCATTCTTGACCAACACGTAGGAACACATGATAAGCAAAAGACGATATTTTAGAGAGAGACATTTTATACAAGTTTTACTGGAGAAAGCAGCACAAAACAATGTAATACAGAGCGCATTTTGTAATGTTAAATCGAAAAGACAATCATTGTAAGATAACTAAAGACGGTTAAACGTATGTGAAGAGATGATGGTGGCAAGCAAGTAGAATGTCATCCTAATATAGCACACAAGCATGTAATTGCGGTAAGCTCGGGCAAATTGTGTACTCACGCACGTTTGTCCGAATCGATCTACTCTTCTCTATCAGTGCCTTTGGATTTGGAGATAGTTTTTTTTTTGCTTAAATAAAACTCACGTATGCTATTGCAGGGTAGTGACTCTTCCATTTCTCATACATACAATGCATCTCGAACGAACGACGAATTGTATAAAAATGTCATGAAATTTCATCTCTTTTTCTTTTCTCACTCCACATCCACCCCAAAACGCTGACATATTGCTTATCGCAACCGTTTAAGCGTTTACCCCAGCGTTGCAATGTGTAAGCTCAGCAAATGTAGCCGTCCTGCAAATGCATTGTTTTGTTCCTAAGCAGCAGCAGCAGCGAACGTTTCAAACACACGCGTTTGGGGTCCAAACGCGAAACATAGGGACGACCGGAGGTCGGGAATGAAATGTGGTAGCCAATAAAATGGACAGTTTTATTGTCGGAGCAACGAAACTTTCGCTGTTTCGCTGTTTCGCCTCGTTTGAAGATAGATGATTGCGGCAAAACGCAAACGGCGGATTTTGAAATTAGTAATAAATTGTTTAAAATAATGGTTCCAAACACTGAGGGTGGAGTTTTCTGTCGTAGGAAGAACCGCGAAGATTACGCGGATAAAGTATTTGTGTTTGTGGATTTGGATGATTTGTACCACCATGCACGTTCGGGTTTGTGGGAGAAATGTTTTGGGAAATGAGCACGATAGATTCTTCAGGAAGCTTCAATCTATCAAAAGCAACTTTACAAAACAAAACATTCCGAAATCAAATGTACATTGACGTCATTTTCCTTACTTTGTTAATTGTTTTTCATTCAAACCGTCTGATTCTACCCGCCTCATTTGTGGATGAAGGAATGTTTTTTTCTGCATCATCCGATTCTTTTACGTAGAACATTTCCAACAATGATCCCAAAACGAAGCAACTATTTGATATGCGGATGGAGATTTGAATTACCTCATCTTGAGGATGCTCTCTTGAATTAAAACATCCGGAAATAGCTTTCATTGGGTTTGATAACTTTGAATTGACGTAAGTATTTTAATGTACTACGGTTTGCTAGGTGGTTTACTTAATGACAACTGTCTTTCTATTGCTACGAATCTCCGAGACTACTGCAGAAGGATGTCAACACTCTGGACATTTCTGTGAACAAGCTGAACTATTTGGTGTAACTCATATTCTGACAGAGATCCTTGGAAGCCCTGAGTGGAACCTAGCGGAACCCCTAGATGTTGGATCACCAGCACTATGGTTCGATTCTAGATTAAGCCGTCCAAAAGATATCCTCAACTGGATAGAGGAGCACAGGGAGCTTATTGACTGGATCAATTGGAGTTCAATACGTCGGAGCTCGGATGTACTTGTCAAGATACTTGTCGTGACTGTTGATGTTGCGCATTGCTCACGCCTCTGACACATGTGCTTTGTCCCAAAACCGACGACACTATGTTGGTCGAGTTCGAAAGGAAGATGCTCTGAAGGATTCTTGGCGGCTTTATATGGGGAAGGATAATGAAGGAGTCGCTGAAGAGTTCTACGTTACGGTGAGTAGGTCATGCCATTCAAATGGAACCGAACGATGCTACTCTTAAAGTCTTTTTAATTCGTCTACATCGACAGAAGAGGTATGTAAGGTTCATCCAATGCCCGGGATATTGAATGTGAAGACGACGGCGCTCGACCGTGTGTGGTTTAAAGTGGACTTCTTCACCAGGCCAAAGCATTGTAGCACTGAATAAGTAAGTAAGTAAGTAACACCGTACAACACTCACCAGGTACAATCCTTTGGCATTTGTAACATGCTCCTGCTGAAAAGTGCAACTCTCATCAATAATAGCGCGGCGCGGCAGGGTGCAGATAGTGCGCTTACTTGCCGCCACTAAGTGCTTCGCAAGTGTACTCACTGCGACCAGCTAATGCTCAATTGTTTGTTTATTATTGTTACGTTGAGTGGATGAAAAGCGGCAGCAAGCAAAACATAAAAAAACACGAAACATTGCCCTTTTCAGTAGGTGTCACGACGAGCTCAAGAGTCAATTTAGTGCACTAGTACGAAATTGCGTGTATCCGGTGGTTTTAGGAGGCTGACATAAGAAAAAAAACGGCACAGAAATTCCCAAACATACATACATACACTGCGAGTCCGGAAAACAGGTGAAAACTGAGCATTTGTTTGGGGAAAGAGCAAAGAAAGAAGATATTGCCAGTATTGCCTCTCCAACAACAAAAACGGCTCCCACATTGGAAGGTTCCCTATTGTTGGTACCTTTGCCGTTTGTGCTCAGGTGTTTCGGGTTGAGCAACTTTTGAAATTGTTGTTCAACAAAAGGTACGTCACGGTACTTGACAAAATGGGTTGGATGGACGACACACAAAAAAAAACAAGACACACACACACACACTAAAGCGGTGGAGAAAGATGTAGCTGTATGTTTTGTTGTTGTTACTGCTTCTCGTCAGCAAAGGTTAGGAAAGCAAATGGTTTCAAGGGTGCGGAACAAAAAAAATCCGCTTGAACAGTTGACAAGCAGAACAGCGTACAGGGTGGTACAGGGCGCATCATCTTTATACGCTCGTTCGGAGATTCGTTCCATCACTGAGCGACACATTGGCCGCCGGGCATCGTCCGCGCTCGAGCGCTTGCCGGAAGCCATCATCGGGCAGCAACCGGAAGGATGAAATGAATTTACAGAAGAAGACGAAAAAAAGAACAAAAAGGCACACCAGGCAACGAACCCCCTCAGGGGGGGGGGGGGGGCATCTGGCCAACGATCCAGCGGAAGGGACATCAGCGAGCCCTCGCTTTGCGTCGATTATGGCCCGTTCACCCTCGTCGATTGTGACGGAAAAGCTCGCCGGCCGCGGGTCTAGCGTGAAGTGGCACACCCCAGCAGTCGCAGTTTCAGCCTTCGGTTCGGGTGGGTGAGTGTGATGCAGAGCAGGCAGGACAGGCAGGAAATGGCCTCTCTGCGTAGGATACACGGCCGTTTGCCTTTGCCGTCATTGAATCAAGTGTTACCCGGTGACGCAGACGGAGTGAAGCAAGGCCCGGGACAACAAAAGGGCCGGCGTGAACCGTAACCATGGCCCGAGACAAGTGGCAATTGTGTTTCGTAGCTAATTTCATGCTTTCTTTACAGTGCAGCCACACACACACACACACACATAGAAAATGGTGGTTTGGAGGCAAAAAAAACGCCACCCAGGTCGGGCGTTTGTCGGTGTTTGTCGCCCGCTTTCCAATTTTCTTTGTCCCGCTTTCACCCACCAATGAGGAGGGAGGTTGGGGAGTTGGTTGGAGAGGAATCGGGAGGGGGGAGGGGGGGGGGGTTGGCAGACGTGTGTAACCCAGCGCTTGGCCCGTTTTCCACGAAACGTTTTGGTGCCGCTTCGTTATTTCATTTTAAGTTTCACCGTCAGCCATGTTTCGGAAGCGGTT
>STHB01024130.1:0-11428 GCA_018908115.1 Anopheles rivulorum
CTTTGCCCGTCTGGACCTTTCGCTCCTCGCCCGTGTGCGCATGGTCCGTGGTGGATGGCGTACCGATCAGGCTGTACCGTCGTGCCGGACGGCTACGTTCGGCCTGGGGCATCGATTCGAGCTGCTTTACCGTCAGCACGGCTGGAGCCGGTTTGCACAGCGACTCCATGCTTTTGCTCTGATATTTGCGAAAAAAGGATTTCATCTTGAAGCATCCGGTGACGGTGTCGTAGTCGTCTTTCATAACCCTTTCGACTCCAGGCTTGAAACGCGAACGGGAAAACACGCACCAGCTACCGGCAGTGGCACTGTTAGCATTTCCAATTATTTTGTAACGTCCATATTTGCCAACACTCGAACACAGGTTGATTGTGCGTCGGAAGGAATCTTCGTTCGTGTTGGGATTCTATTCTTTCTTTTTCCTCTTTTTTTCCCCTATTTTTGTATTAAAGAAAATGTTCACTTTCAGGAAATAGCACTTGTGCCGAAAGTCTTTACGCAATTGAGTAACACTCTTAACACTTTAGATCGCCTGTTTTGTTGATTAGAAAGTACTGAGATAGAAGTTAGAAATACCATTAAAGAAAACTCAACACTTTTCACATTACTGAGACGAAGAATCACCGTACACCACTAGAGTCGCGTAAGAATCGTTGGAACCAAAAACAAAAAAATAACGCCTAAAGCAGTCACACCGTGATTGTTTGTTTCAGAAGCAATCCAATCTCGTCGTAACGCCGGTATCTGTTCATGTTATCACCGCATTGCGATCAATGTGAAACGGTTTCAAATTGAAGCATTCCATCCAACACAACCAGACACATACACACGTTAGCGTTTGTGTGCTTTGATTTATGTATGCAGTATCTCACCATTCGAATCTTTCGGCTCGACCGTGGCGCTTGGCCGACGTATTCCATGCGGGCCCTGTAAGGCAACCCAACTACCACAACAAAGCTGGGTAATGTTTTTCCCCCAGATTTCCCAGGTGGTACTCATCATGCCCAGCTGCATCGAATCCCTTGTCCGGTTGCGTTCATTCAACATGTACACCACCGGGCGCCATTTCGCGTTCGCTTATCATCGGCATGCTAGAATGCAAATTCATTCGCGAACAATGAAGTCGTCCCTTTCACAGCACATCCCAACAGTTCGGTTGATGGATTGCCCTCTAATCAGTGGTTGTAATTGGCCAAATTTGCACTCTTTGCAGTCTGCTCCTTCCGTGGCGGCGTAGGTAGGTGAATCAGCGTTTGCACCGTTTGGCCAGAAGAACCACGTTCGTGTACGATTAAAGACCGTTTATGTTTAGTATGACGATTTCTTGTTAGTTGGGATCACTGAGCATCTGATCGTTTAAGCCACATCGTTATTCAGTTATTGGCAATTGATGGTGGAGTATTTTTAGATTTCCCACTTTACTGGCACACTGTTTCGAACGAATGTACGGAACTGGCGAGTACTTGCCACTTGTAGTGGATTAGCTACAGCTGTAGAATATTGGCAAGTAAAGGGCAGTGCTCGTGTAGGACGGGACGGCACGAAAAGACAAGCTTACGCACGAGTAACGAACACGTTACCGGCAATGTTGCGAACTCGGGTCCACTAGCCACTTGAAGATAATGATTATCTTATTTGTGAGAAATGGAGCAATGTTTGTCGAATGTTTTTCACACGTTTTGTGGATCACTTCTCGAAAGGGTTAGGAACATATTTTTTGTTCAAAAATACAAACAACACAAAGTTAACATATTTTTCTTCAATCAATTACATTTTCCATTATCAGCCATTAACGGTCAAAGAAAGTGCAAAAGAATCGGTGTCTTTTTTTAAATACAGGAAAAAGGCTAAAGCTTTAGCTTTATAGCCCAGCTTAAATTGCAACCCCATGCCGACTCCGTTCAAGTGTTGTCGGCTAATCGAAAAATGCAAAGCTCGATGCAATTCCACGCTGCAGTTGCTTCACTTTCATTCAGGGGTACGGAGTTGTTTTTATTTAACCAGTCAGTAAGATTAATGCAATAAATGCACGCCATACGGCTATGGTCAGAAGATGAAGAACTGCGGCTGACTAACTACGATGAACTGGAACTAAAGGTGGAATTTTTTTGCATTGAAATCATTGGTCAGCAGTCCTGCTAGGAACTACTAGGAACAACGACCATATAAGAATATTTTTTAATTTAAATTTCATTTCCACATTCCCTGGTTCCTGGTTTGCACAAACCGAAGATGCAAATAGGAGTGGATAAATATGCCATAAAGAAAAGGGTGCTGCGATACCATGCTGGTGCAGGGTGCTGCCAATTACTATTCGCCCTTATCGTTGCACGGCACCAACTGCAGCTTGTTTGCGCTCCAAGAAGCTCTAACAACAGGTACTTTGCCGTATCAATGTAGGGAAGGATATGCGCTCCGTTTTACTCTCGTTCATTACGGCGAACAATCCGCAGGTGAAATAACTGGACGGGCGATAGATTTAATTACACCTTCGCTGGTCTAATTTAAGTCCCGACCCAAGTGCGGTAGACAATGGTTGCTGGTGCCAGCCAGGCACCGGTGCGGATTGATTTATGAGCATTCCCAAGCAAATCCTCCCACATCCCGGTGGTTTTGGTAGAGGAAGCAACATAAAAAAGGCAGGACGATAGTAAATTACACGCTCCTTGACGTTGAAATTGAACCGAACGCTCTGGTGCTCTAGTGGTTTAGTGGTGGTGTTTGGTACGGCTACGTCCGGCTTGACATGACGGACAGGTTTAATGTGCTAGTGTTGGTCCTTTCCCACATAAACTACACTTTATGTTTCACACGTACAGGCGTCACTGTTTCAAGGAGAATTTTTACACATTTTCTCATCACTGACGTCACTCACTGACGGCGACACGAGGCGTCCAAAGAATTAACTGCACCGAAATGACAATTTTTACGAAAAGCGATCACATATTCACACCAGATACTGTGGGATTCTTACTTTCACGAGCAGTTTCATTAACCAGCTCCACTTAACGACTGATTGTGTGGACGGTGGGTAATACCGTGGCTGACCGTAGAACGAGCCAACATCTTTAATTGCTCCTCTTGAGCACGGTTCGATTGTAGGCGCGCATTATCAGGTGGCCGATTTTCATCAGGCTTGTCATACAAAGACACGTTCAGACGGAACCTGACGAGCGGCTTTCCTGAGCCGGAGGCTCAACGGGACCGTGGGGCATCGAAAGGGCGCGTCATTCACGAAGCCCACCGACGACACATCTTCATTCACGGTCAGATGACGAGGAAAAGACACCCGTCGCGATCGGCGGCGATAGTTGACCCGTTATCGAGGCAGTCGGGTCTGGCTTGGGGATTGTCAAAACAGAAGACGATTGTTGGGGAGCCACAGGAATTGCTCGATTGCTTGCGCGATAAGATAAAGCTGCTGGGGCGTGCTGACTCGCCCCATGGTCGCACTGCGCTACGCAATATGGGTTCAGGAAGCGAAGCGAAGACTCTTACGGCCGCGGTCAAAAGACAGCAGGTTGCTGTATGTAGCTCAGAGTCATAACATTGATGACGTCTTAGCGAATGAAAACCGGGTGCGATGACGCGTAGTTCCATTAAAGCAAGATATCAATGGGGTAGCAAACGCCTCACCAGTCGATGAGGATGAAAGGTTATCTTAGCGAAATGGTCAAGCTCAATCTTACTGCACCGTACCGTAGAGGTGGCATTAAAGCATTGCATTATTGGCGCACGTTTATATCATCGGGGGCCAATTTTTTTTTTCGTCGCCCAGCTCGTCTTCCTGACGAGCCTGACTCATATAACATCGTGCATGAGATCACTTGACACTTATTAAAAACGGAGAATATGCATCGGCCTGGGGGGATGGGGACACTCGAGCTCGTGCGTGCGAAGTAGACACACATTATCAGATAACACGTGCGATAAGGGTAGCAACCAACCCCTAATCAAACCAAAACCTAGACCAAAGGCTAGACTCGGGCAACTAGCGAAGAGGCGTATCGATTTTTATCGTTTTGGAAGAAAAAAAAACGCCTTCAGTTGGGGAAAACATCGGATGCGAGTAATCGTTCGTAGTACAGTATCGAATCGATGGCTAAAGTGAAGGCAATATGCTCGATAGTAATTTATTGTCGTTGCGATTGGTCGTAATATTAAACCACGCTTTTTTTTTTGCTCCAAGGGCAATCTATTAAAGATATGGATCAATAGTGGGACTCGTTCGTGTTTTGCTCTTCTAAGGCCACATTGGCGTACTTTAATAGTGTATACTACAATTTCTAAATATACGTTTGGCGAGCGTTTCGATCTTTATCGAGAAATGGACGTTTCGATCGGCTCAAACGTGTAGTGGATGTGAGAACAAATGTGAGGCAAAATGCGGGAACAATCGCTTGATCAGATGTCGATAAGATGATTTAGAACGTACAAGTCATGACGTTTTGTTTGGTATGTGCTAATTGTAGGACTCTGGTGCGTATAGCTCGAATGAGCGGGTTTAACATGCGTAAAACGAATCAAACGATTACGAAAGAACGTTGTAGGAACGGAAGGTCATATCCACATTAGCTAGATCTTTTCGTTTCTAGTGTGATGAGATGCATTTGCTACTTACCGGGCACGAGTCGAGAGGTTCCTCCTCCGGCGTTAGTGCCAGCGATGACTTTCGATGACCGTACCGTCCCGAGCTGCTCGAGGTACCACCTACGAAGAAGAAAATAGACAAATAAAAAAATGTAACGTTTGAAACTGTTTATTAAATGCAAGAAAAAAAAAAACACATTTAAAAACGGGAGAAGATGATTTTCTACAATTTTGGAAATGATTTGCCACACCACGCAGAGTTAGCTGAGCACCTGCGCTAATGAGTTGCAAGATTCATGACCCTCAAACGCGTAGGAGGAGATCGATTCCCAGCACCAAACCGAACCAATGTCATAACGGAAGTGCGGAATCTATTTAATTTACCTTTTCTTTGGCTTTCCTGCTATTTTGGGTGGTGTTTCTTTCGCTTGTGTTCCTATTGCTGTCAGCGATGGGAGTGGAAGTAATGCAACAGGCGAACGGAAAATTCCGTGAAGTTCGCCAAGTTCAAACACCAGAGCCGGGGTTTGGTGCGATCCGTTCAACCGGGTTCGCAATCTCATCACGCAATCCGCTTACAGATGGCGATCAAATCGGATCCATCATCCGCCCGGTTTGGCGAGATGATGCAAACGGGCCGCGTCGGTCAGAGATCTTGGCTGGGTGTTTTCGAAAAGGGGAAGGCGAACAAACAAAAAACAACATAATAGCGACCGAGTGAAGGCAAGATCGTCCGAAAGCCACTACTCGCCGATAATTGGCCAGCTTGCTGCGTGCGATGTGCATCTGAAGCACTTCCCCCCAAAAAGATAGAAACAACGCACGGAATCGGCAAAAGGAAAAGGCAAAAAAGAGCGTTTTTCTCCCGTTGCTTAATTTTGATGGCTTGATACCGGTGAGTTTTTCCCACTCGCTTCGCCCTCCCTCTTTGTTGCCGGCAGTGCTTTCGCTTTCGATAGGCTCAATTAATGAGCCGGATGAGAACCGCTTCAAAATGCCAGACCGATGCTGACGGAGACGGAGAAGCGACAAACAAAACCGTCCGCCGTTTGGGCCTGATGGATGGATGGAGATTGATCGATGATGAGAAACGTTCGGAGGGTGAGGGAAGGGATGATGAGACAAAGAGAAAGAGGAGAAAGAGGAGAAAGAGGAAGAGATTATCAAATCACTCTTGGTCAGCACTTCACGGCCGGTTCGGTTCGGTTCGGCCGGACAGGAAATGACCCATCATCGCGAAATGCAAAATCGATCAGAGTTGTGAGTGATGTGGATGTGCCGAGAGGAGAGCTACGATTTTCGCTACTGAATGTTACTGATTCCATTTGGAAGGTGGAATTTCAACGACTGTTTAGTGGAATCAGTTAGATAACACCAAAGGAAGTGGAAGCAGACATTGTCAAAACAATTCGTTTATGGTTTTGATGGTGCGGTCATAATGTTCCGATCGTTAAATCCGATCATCAAACGTGATCCGAGTGAAGTGATCCATCAAATGTACACATTTTTATGTACAGTTTTGTTAACAACTGTTTAATGTTTGTTTGCAGTAAAGCAGTTCAATAAATGAACATTCCCACCTTTGTGCGCCACACCATTTACCAAATGCAATTATTTCTCGCTGCCACCAGTCGGCAGACGGCAAATAAACTTTTCCATCTCCCGCTGTTGCACACCCTCCCACGTCACGCCGATGACCCTGGTAATGAAACTTTCCTTCTGGTTTTTTTTCTGTTTGAAACGATGCACAAACCCCATTAGTGTCCTGAACGGTTCAAAGCACGGGTCGAAATCGAAATGAAAATAAAAGTGCCACAAAACCGTTGCAACGAGCACATCGACATGGCTACCACCACCCGTTCGATTCGATCGGGGGGAGAGGGGGAGGAACGACATTTGAGGGGGTAGTTGGAGGGTTGGAAAATGGCAAACATTGCACAAACACAATTTCCTTCCACTGGGCACTTCGGGGCAACCTTTAATTGAGACAATGGCGAGTGGAAGTTCGCGTACATTGCGGTACGGTTCCATTTTTCTCGCTCGCTAGTACATTATTTTCCCAGCATGCGGTGTCCTTGTCGTTGCACGTACGATGCACCCACATACACCCACTCACACACACATACAAAGGCAACACAGTGGTACGTGCTTTGCTCGTGGGACCAAAATCAATCATTTATCATTAAGATAAATCACACGAGTTCGTACGAAAATCGGACCGGATCGGTTTAGTGGTGTCCCGGGCTAGATCCTTCCATGGCATCCTTCACATGGCAGTTGCTGTTTTTCTCTTTCGTTTCGTTCCAGACGAATTGTGGTAGTGATAAATTTCTACACGTACAGAACAATTTGATGAGAAATGTTGTGGATATGCTGTGTTGGCTATTTGTACGTGGAAAACCGGTACGGAGCACATTATTACAGCTCGATCGACTGCTTGCTTTATTATTGAAAAAGAATTAATTTCTTGTGAAGGTTATTAAATGTTTCCAGCTAAAAAAGGACACACCGAGTCACACAAAAGCATACACACATGAAAAGAGATTATTCAGCTCCATTACCTGGCTAACATTCAGCTTGAAGTAGTTTGAAGAAGTAAGCTGTTTCATAATAAAATAAATCCAGCGCTTATTAATTGTTCTTTACTTCGTAAAAGCGTTGACATTTTGATGATTTCATTAGCCTTTGTTAGATCAGTGCTAATTGTTTCAAGGATCAAAGGCAGAACAGTACTGGTGAAGATAAATATTGGCATCAGCATCGCTAAGAGAGCAAAGTTAGAAGTAAAGCACACGGAACATCAAAGAGCTTTTTATGTCCGATTTGTAAAGAGAGCTTTTCTTTTCTTATCACTAACACACTTCGGGGGATTATAAACTTTTCGCCTTTTTCATTACTTACCAGCGAATTGTGAATGTGCCTGCCATTATGTAGATGATATTCAATTTTCTTGTTTTAATTTGATGTGAAATTGTTGTACGATCATCGAGCGCTTCATGTATCGTTAATCAATACAAAAGCAGCATAAAAGTAGCACACATGACGGAAGGAACTAGCCAATCTTGCACGTGAATGAATATGTATCTCATTTGCTGATAAATTGAAATCGATAATTTTCGGAATTAATTTGCAAACATTACACATAAATGTATGCTAAAAACTCACCCACAGACCAACCGGACGCACCCTGCAACTGGACCACTCCCGTACCCCAGCACGGAAGGAGAAATTCCATCAGAAAATGTCGTCAATCTTCAAAAATGCCACCAGCGTGCCAAATCCGCAAATGGGAGAAAGTTTGCATATTTTGTAAAGATTTTGTGACAATCTTGTGATCATCTTCTCCCGCAACGGCTGGACAGTGTCCGAAAACAACAGGACAAAAAAAAACGACTCCACCCGTGAACAAACCATGTGTTTATGTGTTTGCCTTGTTTCAGCCCCAAACACGGCAGTCGAACGTTTGAAGCATTTTTGGGGGCATTTATTTAACCTGTTTGGCACCTGCTTGGCCGGTGTCCAACAAGTGGCGCAAAAGAAATGTGTGAGATTTCGAAGGGTATAAGATCCGCAGGAACGATAGAGAAGCTACCAACACCCGAGACAAGTGAGCACTTTCTTTCGTGCGATAGCGATGGTGACGCATATTGTTTGCTTTTGGTTTCGTCGCTAGAGAAATGCTTCCCTAGCACTAGACCTCACACAATACGCATGCAATTATGATGGCGCATACAGCCCTAGGTACCCAACATGCTGCACATGTGGGTAGAAATGTTGCGTGCCTTCGAGCGTAATCGCACAATACGGCTCGATCTAACAGTGTTTCATTCATTCAGATGCCACATGCAAGCGTAAGTACACCGTACATCGCCACCATCGGCAATGGCAATGAACTGTTGGAAGGTTGCGGGAGAATTTTGGGTGAAAGATACCCCTAAACAACCTTTCATAATTTGCGATCACCAGTACCGAAATCGTGGCGGCACTTTCCCGTTGAGTAATAGAGCTATTGCATGTAGCAAACAAATTTATGCACGCTCCCGTACGCTCATTGGCGGACAGCTTGCGGATGAGCCGGTATTTGCGTTAAGCTTAAACTCAGCTTAAACTGTGTGTGTACGTCCGGCTGCAATAGAGACGGTTTTGGAGACGTCACAGTTCCATTCTCGTGATGGACTGGAATGAACCCGATGGCAGAGAAAGTACGTTGAGCCAGGTCGTGGGGTACAGCAATAAGTCATAAGTCATAAACGGTTCCAGTTGAAGTCGGTGGCATTGGCCGTTGGAGTATGCGAGGTAGCAATGTGTCCATTTCGGCACACAATGGTGTAAATTGGGATAAAGGAACCGAAGGTAAACTAACATTCCACAGCATATTTCGAGGAAAGAAGGACTCTATTGCAGCTATGAAAACGAAAGCTGGCTGTGAAGTGGAGTGAATAAAAGTCTTGGAAATTATTGCTTTAACCATCAAGGCCAAAATGGATCTCATTATGCTATGATTTATCGTTCAATTTACGTCTTTATTCGTTTATAAATCGTTGCTGTTATATGGTTATATTGGAATCTAATGTTTATTTTCTGCTCTGTTTTATTAATTTAGGTTAAGATTAAATAAAATTATAAGAAGATTAAGCTTGCTATAGGAAACAAATTAACTTGCACTAGATAAAGCAACGATTTAATTCATTAGTCGAGTATCTAATTCGCTGCGGTTTAAAAATGATCCTCGATTATTTGAATTTAAATTTAAAATAAAACAGATAGCACGGTCCCAAGAAATTAAGCAATCAGGCATACGATATAGGCTATGTGTTCCCTAATTTCTCGCCATTAATATCCGATCAGTCAGTCCACTTTCGCTGGCTGGTCATAATAAAAGGAAAAGTGCCGTACATGAACATGTTCCGCGTGAAGATTCCGCTAACACCCGTGATCGAACATCTGCCGAACGGTTGTTCGAGCGACTACTTACAAGAATCCGGAATTGAACGCTACATTCCACTGCGGGATCGCGTTTTTTATTGGACACCGTTCGTTGCACTCCCGAATGCTAAACGGGCAACGGCAACATGCATTTAGTCTAACGAACGCTTCTGTTGCTTTTTCCATGTTCTCAAGTCCTCCCGCAGTACGGTGCTGTAACACCGTAAAAAGAGAAGCGTTCTCGCTATCTTAATTCCTGCAGACGATGGTTCGATGCATTGTGCTGGCGATGCTTCAAACCGCCCTAGCAAGCTGCCCCCACGTTTTTTTATGACTTATAGGTGAATTAAGCTGGCCAAGGTCCTCCGAACCGACATCGAATGGCACCCGAATGTTGGAACCCGTTGGAACCGATTCAATAAACCCGTTCCATCCGTTCGACCGGCGATTCGAAATTGGAATGTTCTGCTCGTACGGTTTCATTCCCGAATCGCGTTATCTCAAATGTGACATCGGGCAATCGTTGATTGTAGGCGAAGGCAGGATTGTTTGATTTATCCAAACGACCAGCACACAAAGGTCGATTCTGTGTGGAGCTTATTTTTGCTCGTAAATTCCACCCGGTGGATGGTTGTGCGAGAATTAAAATCGGAGAACCGTTGCGTGTTCTCGGGTTCGACACGGGTCAAGAAGATCGTTCAATTTTGTTCAGCACACTGAATCTGAGTTTGGAGAAATTGGTTGTATGTTTTAATTACATAATAATTTGAAGGATTTTTGGGACGAGCGGACAACATAAAATTACTCTCTACTGTAACTTTGAAGAAAAATTTGATTCGAAGAAAAGAGATAATAAATTGGTAAATTAAATCAAACGGATAAAAAAAAGAAAACCTATGCAAATCAATGGAAAAAAACCCACCAATTATGAGGTAAAATTAACTTCCAAAGTAAATAATGAACATGACAATTAGGCTAAGTGAAACTCGACGATCATCGCAAATTAGAGCCCTGCACGGTACGATCAAGCACTGTTTGCCGGTGTGAAACGAACGCTCTGCCAACCGTTGAATGCAACAATATCGTTAAAATAATGGTGAAAAATGTCTAGTAAGTATAAAACCCTCAACTCAGTGAAATCATCCTGTTTCGCTCAGTACCGCTCGGCATCGCGGGTCTCACATAACGCAGGTGAAGAGTGAAGCAAACCCACCAAGCCCAAGTCTCGTTGAAGAGAAAACACCAGAGGTTTGAACCCGTTGCGGTGCAGAGGTCGGGTATGAAAGACGAGCAGCCAGCATTGTGGGTGAAAAATTGTACGGATCGTTAGAAAATTCTCACATCTAAATCACATTGCCGCGCGTGAGGCACTTTCCAGCCCAAGCGAAGCTTTGACACTAGGTTTGGGACCGCTGCTGGTGCTGTTGGGAAGGCATGGGCAGCATAACTACGTCAACTGAGATCTCATCATTTTCGCCACCTTCGCCGGTGAAAGGGCGCGAGAAGCGAAACGGTCGAAGAATGCACCCGCGCGAGAGCGACCGGGTGAAAATGAAAGCAAACAGCAGCATCATACAAGCACACACACACGCCCAAAGTGGGCGAGGGCAAATATTATCAAAGCGAGCTGCACATATAACACGCGCGATAATGCGATCACACGCGGCTGGGGCTGTATCGTGTTTGTGTGATGATTTTTTTTTCGCTGAACTTTTTTCTTCCATTGCTTGGTGGCTTCTCCATCCAGTCAATGAACTGCATCATGGCATTAGACCAGCCAGCTCACTGATAATGTTTCCATTTCGAAGACGACTGATAGCGCGATACGATACGATGCACCGAATGTACCGGATTGCATCGGGCCACTGCATCTGTCCTCCTTCCTATGTCACTTTCCTGAACGGGGTGTGCC
>STHB01024141.1:0-11428 GCA_018908115.1 Anopheles rivulorum
CGGCCGGCAACGTCTACGCGATGGTCGTCAACAACAGCCAGGTCAACCCGTTCTTCACGGTCGGCGCATTCGTCCAGTAACCCTGCATTGAACACGTAACACCGGCGGCGCATGCGTCGCCGCCGGCGAATCGAATTTCAAGAGGATTCCTATGAATTTGAAGCAATGGATGGCCGCGGCGTCGCTCGCGCCCGTGCTGGCCGCATGCGGCGGAGACGGCGACCCGCCGCCCGCACCGGTGGTCCGGCTGTGCCCGCAGACGATCGACTACAACACGGTGTTCATCGGCGGGTCGGGGTCGGGCGAGCTCGTGAAGGTGCAGCTCGACACGACGAAGATGACGTACCGGATGACCTACCTCGCGTCGCCGGTGCCGACCACCACGGGCACCGTGCAGCCGACGCGCGACACGGCGCCCGCGAATGTGGTCGACGGCACGCTGGCCGACGAAACGGGGCTGCCGACCGTCAAGCTGAACCAGTGCACGTTCCGGATGCAGAACGCGAGCCTCGACCCGAGCCGGCCCGCACGGCTGTTCCTCGGCGAAGGCGTGCTGGGCGGCGCGATCCCCGGCGCGACGATCCAGTTCGACGGCGTGATCGGCGTCGGCAAGATCACGAAGACGACCTTCCCGTACTACCCGTTCATCAGCTTCTCGTCGCTGGAAACGGATATCACGAAGGTCGCCGGCACGTACAACCAGCTCGGCTATCACCAGGTGCCGTCGCAGAACTTCCAGCCGGTGGCGCTCGACCAGAAGGTGACGATCAACGCGGACGGCAGCTACGTCGAAACCGACAACTTCGGCAAGAAGAACGGCGGGCAGCCGCTTGCATCGAGCGCGACCGTGAACCAGCCGTTCACGCTGCGCCCGGATGCGCCGGCGTTCCAGTCGCTCAACTACCAGCCGCAGATTCCGCCGACGCTCGCCGCGCTCAATCCGGCGAAGGCCGGCAAAGGGATCCTGATCGTCGGCAAGCTGCGCAACCAGCTCGTACCGATCTTCATCCGCACCGGCGCCGCCAACGCGGACCTCACGCAAGGGCCGCCGAGCGCAGACGACGAATCGGGCATCTCGTTCCTGAGCCCGCAGACGGCGATCACGCAGGGTTCGCAGGATGGCGAGTACACGGGCGTCGACAGTGCGTTCAACTACCGCGCGACCGCACTCATCGGCGCACAGGCCACGCTGCTCGATCCGTTCAACGCGTCGCAGGCCGCGCTCACGCGCGCGCTGAACCTCGACTACACGCAGAAGGTGCCGGGCGTCGTGACGACCGTGCATGCGGATGCGGCGTCGGGGCCGGCGACCGGCAAGTTCGTGTTCACCGGCGGCGTGTTCGGATTCCTCGACATGGCCGATACGAGCAACCCGTACTTCACGGTCGGCGCGTTCGTGCAGTGACCGCGTGTGGATGGAGACACGGCGGCGCCGCGCGGGAATGCGCGGCGCCCCGACAGAATGAGGGGGAGACTTCATGAAGAAGCTGATTGTCGCGGGTATCGTCGCAGGCGTGTCGACGCTCGCATCGGCCCAGCAGGCGGGCGACAACGTCGCGACGCTGGGCTGGCTGCACATCATGCCGCAGGATTCGACCAACGGGCTGACGACGAATCTCGCGGGCATGCCGATCAATGGGCCGCTGCGCCTGCCCGGTTCGTTCACGTCGCCGGGTACGAGCCTGACGGTCAACAACGCCGATACGGTCGGCCTCACGCTCACGCACTTCTTCACCGACCACATCGCGGTGACGTCGGTGCTCGGCGTGCCGCCCGAATTCACGCTGACCGGCCACGGCGTGATCAAGCCGCCCGGCCCGGCCGGCGCGCTCGGCAACGTCGACATGGACAAGTCGGCGAACCAGCCGGCCGTGAAGAACGCACGGCAGTGGAGCCCGACGATCATCCTGCAGTACTACTTCAATGCCCCGACGGCGAAGTTCCGTCCGTTCGTCGGGATCGGCGTGGCCTACAGCTGGTTCAGCAACATCGAACTGAACGGCAACTTCGCGAAGGACATCAACGAGAACCTCGGCAGCGTGCTCGCGGCCGGCGCCGGCAAGCCGGGTGCGACGTCGGTGGAGGGCAAGGCGTCGTCGTCGTTCACGCCGGTCTACAACGTCGGCGCGAGCTATGCGATCGACAAGCACTGGGGGCTGACGGCGACGCTGACGTACATGCCGCTGAAGACCTACTCGTCGCTCGTGATCAAGGCGGCCGACGGTTCGACACTCGCGACCACGCGCACGAAGTTGAAGGCCGACCCGCTGATCACGTTCGTCGGGATTTCCTACAAGTTCTGAGCCGACCGGCGCGCATGACGCGTGCCGGCGGCTTCCTGCGACCGGCTGGCCGGATCGTTCCGGCCGGAAGGTTGCGTTCCTGGCGGCATGCCGCCATTTGTAAAGAGAGGGGGCAGTTCAAATGAGCATTCGCAAAATCGTATCGCTTGTTGCTGCAGTGGCTTTCACCGCGGTTTCGGCCGCGCCTGCTTTCGCCGTCACCGTTTCGCGTGCCGACGGCCAGCCGATGAACCCGAACGGCGAGCCGTTCTCCGTATCGGGGCTGACCAGCCTCAGCAAGGGATCGATCAGTGCAACCTGTAACGCGACGTTCAACGGCACGATCACGGTGACCGTCACGGGCGTGCTGCCGAACGGCAACCTCGTGGTCAGCGGCGAGAAGCAGATGCTGATCAACCAGGGCAACGAATTCGTGCGCTTCTCGGGCGTCGTCAACCCGAACACGATCTCGGGCGCGAACTCGGTCTACTCGACGCAGGTCGCCGACGCGAAGATCGAATACTCGTCGAAGGGCTACATCAACGAAGCCGAGACGATGGGCTGGCTGCAGCGCTTCTTCCTCAACATCGCGCCGTGGTGATGACGATGCAGACGACCCTGATCCACCGCCTGTCGGCCCGCGCGCATGCCGCCGCGCGGCTCGCCGTCGCGTTCGCGGCCGTGGCGGCCGCCTGCGTGTTCGGCGCGGCGCCCGCGCACGCGGAGCGCCTGAAGGACCTCGCGCAGATCCAGGGCGTGCGCGACAACCCGCTGATCGGCTATGGCCTCGTCGTCGGTCTCGACGGCACGGGCGACCAGACGATGCAGACGCCGTTCACGACGCAGACGCTCGCGAACATGCTCGCGAACCTCGGCATCTCGATCAACAACGGTTCGGCGAACGGCGGCCCGTCGTCGCTGAGCAACATGCAGCTGAAGAACGTCGCGGCCGTGATGGTGACGGCCACGCTGCCGCCGTTCGCGCGGCCGGGCGAAGCGCTCGACGTGACGGTATCGTCGCTCGGCAACGCGAAGAGCCTGCGTGGCGGCACGCTGCTGCTCACGCCGCTGAAGGGCGCGGACGGGCAGGTGTACGCGCTCTCGCAGGGCAACATGGCGGTCGGCGGCGCGGGCGCCAGCGCGAACGGCAGCCGCGTGCAGGTGAACCAGCTCGCGGCCGGCCGGATCGTCGGCGGCGCGATCGTCGAGCGTTCGGTGCCGAACGCGATCGCGCAGATGAACGGCACGCTGCAGCTGCAGCTGAACGACATGGACTACGGCACCGCGCAGCGGATCGTGTCCGCGGTCAACTCGAGCTTCGGCCCGGGCACCGCGACGGCACTCGACGGCCGCACGATCCAGCTCGCGGCGCCGGCCGATTCGGCGCAGCAGGTCGCGTTCATGGCGCGGCTGCAGAACCTCGACGTGAGCCCGGACAAGGCCGCGGCGAAGGTGATCCTGAACGCGCGCACCGGCTCGATCGTGATGAACCAGATGGTCACGCTGCAGAGCTGCGCGGTCGCGCACGGCAACCTGTCGGTCGTCGTCAACACGCAGCCGGTGGTGTCGCAGCCGGGGCCGTTCTCGAACGGGCAGACGGTGGTGGCGCAGCAGTCGCAGATCCAGCTGAAGCAGGACAACGGCGCGCTGAAGATGGTGACGGCCGGCGCGAACCTCGCCGACGTCGTGAAGGCGCTGAACACGCTCGGCGCGACGCCCGCGGACCTGATGTCGATCCTGCAGGCGATGAAGGCGGCCGGCGCGTTGCGCGCCGACCTGGAGGTCATCTAAATGGCAGCGAACCTTCCGAACGCGAACGACCTCACGCAGCGCTTCGCGCTCGACGTGCAGGGTTTCGATGCGCTGCGCGCGCAGGCGAAGCAGTCGCCGCAGGCCGGCGCGAAGGCGGTCGCGGGCCAGTTCGACGCGATGTTCACGCAGATGATGCTCAAGAGCATGCGCGACGCGACGCCCGACGGCGGGCTGCTCGATTCGCATACGTCGAAGATGTACACGTCGATGCTCGACCAGCAGCTCGCGCAGCAGATGTCGAAGCACGGGATCGGCGTGGCCGACGCGCTGATGAAGCAGTTGATGCGCAACGCGGGCGTGGGCGCGGGCAGTGACACCGCGGCCGACGTCGGCGCGGGCGGCATGGGTGCCGGCGGCCTCGGCACGGCCGGCAACGAAGGCAGCCTCGCCGCAATGAACGCAATGGCGAAGGCCTATGCGAACGCGTCGAACAACGGCGGGCTCGCCGGCGCGCGCGGCTACTCGGCCGGCAGCGCGCTGACGCCGCCGCTGAAGGGCGCGAGCGGCGTGCAGGACGCCGATGCGTTCGTCGACCGGCTCGCGGGCCCCGCGCAGGCGGCCAGCGCGACGACCGGCATCCCGGCACGCTTCATCGTCGGCCAGGCCGCGCTCGAATCGGGCTGGGGCAAGCGCGAGATCCGCGCGACCGACGGTTCGACCAGCTACAACGTGTTCGGCATCAAGGCGAGCAAGGGCTGGACGGGCCGCACGGTATCGGCGCTGACGACCGAATACGTGAACGGCACGCCGCGCCGCGTGGTCGCGAAATTCCGCGCGTACGACTCGTACGAGCACGCGATGACCGATTACGCGAACCTGCTGAAGAACAACCCGCGCTACTCGGGCGTGCTGAGCGCGAGCCGCAGCGTCGAAGGCTTCGCGCACGGCATGCAGAAGGCCGGTTACGCGACCGACCCGAACTACGCGAAAAAGCTGATCTCGATCATGCAGCAGATCGGCTGACGGGCCCGCCCGCAACCGCTTCATGTCTCTCTCGGACCGCGCCCGGCACCCCGCCGCGCGCGGTTTCAACGTTTGCGCGAAAAAAATCGCCAATTCGATCTAAACTTTCGGTCAGCACTGCCGCTAAGTGTGAGAGACCTGCGACCGGGCCCCCGTTCTGGCCCGGTTTTACTGCGCCCCGGTTGCCCCGGGCGCCCATGACAAGAAAGACCGGCTAGCCATGAATATCGAAACGTCGACCGACCCCAGCCTGGATGCAGGCCACTCCGGGCCCGACTATGCCCGCCGCAATCCGCTGGAAATCGGCGTGCAGCTGCGCAACCTCGTGAATCGCGGCGATTTCCTGACCGTCCAGTATCCGGGCGGCCAGCTCGTCACGCGCCTGCTCGAGGTCGACGTCGGTGCGCGGACGTTCACGTTCGACTGGGGTGCGCTGTCCGAGCAGAACGCCGGCATCCTCGGCGCGTCGCACTGCACGTTCGCGGCCGCGCCGGAGGGCGTGCGGGTCGAATTCACCACGGGCACGCCGCGCGAGACGCGTTACGAGGGGCTGCCCGCGTTCGTCGCCGATTTCCCCGACGTGCTGGTCTGCATTCAGCGCCGTGAATATTTCCGCGTCGACGCGCCGATCGTCGATCCGTTCCTGTGCCGCGGCAAGCTGCCGGACGGCGAAAGCTTCCTGTTCGAGGTTCACAACCTGTCGCTGGGCGGCGTGGGGCTGCGCACGGCCGACGAACGCGTCGAGGCGCTCGAGGTCGGCACGCTGCTGCCGGACGTCGAGCTCGAACTGACCGGCCACGGCAAGCTGTCGCTCGACCTGCAGCTCGTGTCGCAGCGTTCGACGCAGATGCCGAACGGGTCGCGGCGCTTCCAGCTGGGCTTCCGCTACATGTCGCTGCCGGGCAGCGCGGAGAACACGCTGCAGCGGCTGATCACGCAGCTCGAAATGAAGCGCCGCTCGCTCGCGCGGGCCTGACGCGCACGCGGCGGCCGGCCCTGCACGGGCCGCCCGCGCACGGCCGCCGGCGCCCCGCGCCGGCCGCTTCGACCAGCGACGCACGCTCGTGCGTCGCGCACGCATTTTTTCCTCAATTTTTCCAATTCGCGGCCGTTATACCGGGAGTCACGCAACCCGGCGGCCGCAGTGCGGCCGGCTCATCAGGATCGCGCATGTCCAATTCACTCATGAACCTCGGCGTCAGCGGCCTGAATGCCGCGCTCTGGGGCCTCACGACGACCGGCCAGAACATCAGCAATGCCGCGACGCCGGGCTATTCGGTCGAGCGGCCCGTCTATGCCGAGGCAAGCGGCCAGTACACGAGCAGCGGCTACATGCCGCAGGGCGTGAATACCGTCACCGTGCAGCGTCAGTACAGCCAGTACCTGAGCGACCAGTTGAACGGTGCGCAGACGCAGAGCGGTGCGCTGTCGACGTGGTATTCGCTCGTGACGCAGCTGAACAACTACATCGGCAGCCCGACGGCCGGCATCTCGACCGCGATCACGAGCTTCTTCACCGGGATGCAGAACGTCGCGAACAGCGCGTCCGACTCGTCGGTGCGGCAGACCGCGATGAGCAATGCGCAGACGCTCGCGAACCAGATCACGGCGGCCGGCCAGCAGTACGACGCGCTGCGCCAGAGCGTGAACACGCAGCTGACGAACACCGTCACGCAGATCAATACGTACACCGCGCAGATCGCGCAGCTGAACCAGCAGATCGCGTCCGCGAGCAGCCAGGGCCAGCCGCCGAACCAGCTGATGGACCAGCGCGACCTCGCGGTGTCGAACCTGTCGAACCTCGCGGGCGTGCAGGTGGTGCGCAACAGCGACGGCTACAGCGTGTTCATGTCGGGCGGCACGCCGCTCGTCGTCGCGAACAAGAGCTACCAGCTGGCGACCGTCGCGTCGCCGTCCGATCCGAGCGAGCTGACCGTCGTGTCGCAGGGCATCGCCGGCGCGAACCCGCAGGGGCCGAACCAGTTCCTGTCCGACGCGTCGCTGTCGGGCGGCACGCTCGGCGGCCTGCTCGCGTTCCGCAGCCAGACGCTCGATCCGGCCGAAGCGCAGCTCGGCGCGATCGCGACCAGCTTCGCCGCGCAGGTCAACGCGCAGAACGCGCTCGGCGTCGACCTGTCGGGCAAGCCCGGCGGCAACCTGTTCACGACCGGCTCGCCGATTACCTACGCGAACCAGGGCAATACCGGCAACGCGGCGCTGTCCGTGTCGTTCACGAACGCATCGCAGCCGACCACGGGCGACTACACGCTCGCGTACGACGGCGCGAAATACACGCTGACCGACCGCGCGAGCGGCACGGTGGTCGGCACGTCGACGTCGATGCCGGGATCGATCGGCGGGCTGAACTTCTCGTTCTCGTCCGGCGCGATGAACGCCGGCGACAAGTTCACCGTGCAGCCGACCCGCGGCGCGCTGAACGGCTTCGGCCTCACGACGTCGAGCGGCTCCGCGATCGCGGCGGCCGCGCCTTACGTGCCGTCGGCCGCCACGACCAATACCGGCAACGGCACGATCGGCGGGCTGTCGGTCACGAACCCGGCGGCCGTGGCCAACGCGCACAACTACACGGTCACGATGAGCGGCACGGCCGGCAACCTGCAGTACACGGTCACCGACAACTCCACCACCCCGGCAACCACGAGCGCGCCGCAGAATTACCAGTCCGGCTCGCCGATCACGCTGACGGCCGGCGTCACGGTGACGGTGTCGGGCACGCCGGCGGCGGGCGACACGTTCAAGGTCGCGCCGAACACGGGCGGCACGAACGACGGCAGCAACGCGCTCGCGCTGTCGAAGCTCGTCAACTCGACGGCGTTCGGCGGCGGCACGACCACGCTGACGGGCGCGTACGCGAACTACGTGAACGGCATCGGCAACACGACGGCCCAGCTGAAGTCGTCGAGCGCCGCGCAGACCTCGCTGATCGGGCAGATCACGCAGGCGCAGCAGTCGGTGTCGGGCGTGAACCAGAACGAGGAAGCGGCCAACCTGATGCAGTACCAGCAGCTCTACCAGGCGAACGCGAAGGTGATCCAGACGGCGTCGACGCTGTTCCAGACCGTGCTCGGCCTGTTCAACTGATTTCGGGGATCGAAGCCATGCGGATTTCCACCACGCAGTTCTACCAGATGAACGTCGCGCAGATGAACGATCAGCAGGCGCAGCTCTCGCAGCTGTACCAGCAGATCTCGAGCGGCGTGAGCCTCGCGACGCCTGCCGACAACCCGCTCGGCGCGGCGCAGGCCGTGCAGCTGTCGATGACGTCGGCGACGCTGTCGCAGTATGCGTCGAACCAGAACACCGCGCTGTCGTCGCTGCAGGCGGAAGACCAGTCGCTCATCAGCGTCAACAACCTGCTGAACAGCATTCATACGGTCGTGATCCAGGCCGGCGACGGCTCGCTGTCCGACAGCGACCGGGCGGCGCTGTCGACGCAGCTGCAGGGTTATCGCGACCAGCTGATGACGCTCGCGAACTCGACGGACGGTGCGGGCAACTACCTGTTCGCGGGCTTCAAGACGGGCACGGCGCCGTTCTCGAACGCACCGGGCGGCGGCGTGACCTACAGCGGCGACACGGGCTCGCGGCAGGTACAGATCGCCGACACGCGTGCGATCGCGCAGGGCGACAGCGGCGCGAGCGTGTTCCTGTCGGTGCCGATGCTCGGCAGCCTGCCGGTGCCGCTCGCGGGTGCGGGCAACACGGGCACGGGCACGATCGGCGCGGTGACGATCACGAGCCCGTCGGCCGCGACCAATACGCACCAGTTCACGATCGCGTTCGGCGGCACCGCCGCCGCGCCGACCTATACGGTCACCGACAATACCGTCGTGCCGCCGACCACAACCGCCGCGCAGCCGTATTCGAACGGCGCGGGAATCGCGCTCGGCAACGGCCTGTCGGTGCCCGTGTCGGGCAAGCCGGCCCCCGGCGACACGTACACGGTCACGCCGGCGCCGCAGGCCGGCACCGACGTGTTCGGCGCGCTCGACACGATGATCGCCGCACTGAAGGTGCCGATCAGCAGCAACACGACGGCCGCGACCGCGCTCGCGAACGCGATGACCACCGGCACGACGAAGCTGAACAACATGATGACGAACGTCCTCACCGTTCAGGCGTCGGTCGGCGGCCGCGAGCAGGAGATCAAGGCGATGCAGACCGTGAACCAGACCGCCACGCTGCAGGTCAGCAGCAACCTGGCCGACCTGACGAGCACCAACATGGTGACGACGATCAGCCAGTTCCTGCAGATGCAGAACGCGCTGACGGGTTCGCAAAAGGCGTACGCGCAGCTGCAGAACCTGTCGCTGTTCCAGTACATCAACCCCTGATGCTCGACGCACCGGCCGCGATGTGAGCGCACGCTTACTTCGCCGCCGGCGCCAGCCGCCGCCCGCGCATCGTGTGCGGACGGGCGCTTCACCGGGCCGCGCGATCGTGCCCCGGTTCCCCCGCGCGGCCAGCCGCGTCGTCGCTTGCCGGCCCCGCGTGCCGGTTCGCTTGCCAGCCCCATTTCCGCTCCGTAAACTCGCGCCAGATTCCAGACCGGCGCACCCTTTGCAGCCGGCGACCGACAGGAGCCCTTTTCCCCATGTCCGATTCCTACTTCCCGCGCTGGCGGGTCCAATCGACCGGCGCGGCCTCGCGCGTGGTCGGCCCCGACGAACGCCTGCCGTGGCCGCAGATGGTGGCGATGGGCGTGCAGCATGTCGTCGCGATGTTCGGCTCGACCGTGCTCGCGCCGCTGCTGATGGGCTTCGACCCGAACCTGTGCATCTTCATGTCGGGCATCGGCACGCTGCTGTTCTTCGCGCTGGTCGGCGGCCGCGTACCGAGCTATCTCGGCTCGAGCTTCGCGTTCATCGGCCTCGTGATCGCGGTGACGGGCTACGGCGGCAGCGGCCCGAACCCGAACATCCCGGTCGCGCTCGGCGGGATCGTCGCGTGCGGCGTCGTGTACGTCGCGCTCGGCGCGCTGGTGCAGGTGATCGGCACGCGCTGGATCGAGACGCTGATGCCGCCCGTGGTGACCGGCGCGGTCGTCGCGGTGATCGGGCTGAATCTCGCGCCGATCGCGGTGAAGGGCGTGTCGTCGTCGACCTTCGAATCGGTGATGGCGCTCGTCACGGTGCTGTGCGTCGGCGGCGTCGCGGTGTTCTCGCGCGGGATGGTGCAGCGCCTGCTGATCCTCGTCGGGCTCGCCATTGCCTATGCGCTCTACGCGGTCGCGACCAACGGGATGGGGCTCGGCAAGCCGATCGATTTCTCGATCGTCGGGCATGCGGCCTGGTTCGGGGTGCCGAGCTTCCGCGCGCCGGTGTTCGATCCGCACGCGATGCTGATGCTGGCGCCGATCGCGGTGATCCTGGTCGCGGAGAACCTCGGCCACATCAAGGCCGTCAGCGCGATGACGGGCACCAGCCTCGATCGCTACGTGGGCCGCGCGTTCATCGGCGACGGGCTCGCGACGATCGTGTCGGGCAGCGTCGGCGGCACGGGCGTGACGACCTATGCGGAGAACATCGGCGTGATGGCCGTCACGCGGATCTACTCGACGCTGGTGTTCGCGGTCGCCGCGGTGATCGCGATCGTGCTCGGCTTCTCGCCGAAGTTCGGCGCGGTGATCCAGACGATCCCGGGCCCCGTGCTCGGCGGCGTGTCGATCGTCGTGTTCGGGCTGATCGCGGTGACGGGCGCGCGGATCTGGGTCGTCAACAAGGTCGACTTCTCCGACAACCGCAACCTGATCGTCGCGGCCGTCACGCTCGTGCTCGGCGCCGGCGATTTCTCGCTGAAGATCGGCGGCTTCGGCCTCGGCGGGATCGGCACCGCGACGTTCGGCGCGATCATCCTGTACGCGATCCTGCGCAAGGAAAAGGAACCGGGCCCGGTGGTCTGACCGGGTGCGGGCGGCGCAACGCCGCCCGCAGGCGCCCTCACGCGCCGGTATTCGACTGCGCCTGCAGCCACGCGCAGAACTGCGCGACGAGCGGATCGTCGGCCGGCGCGCGCGGCGCGATCCACCAGTAGCTGCGCGTCGCAATGCGCGGGCCGTCGAGCGGCATCACGAGCCGGCCGCTCGCGAGCTCGTCGTCGATCAGCGGCAACGGGCCGAGTGCGACGCCCAGCCCGTCGACGGCCGCCTGCAGCGCCAGGTAGAAGTGGTCGAACGACTGCCGCTTGCGCCCCTTCATCGTCACGCCGGCCGCCGCGAACCAGTCGCGCCAGCCTTCCGGCCGCGTATCCGAATGCAGCAGCACGTGCCGCGCGAGATCGTCCGCGCGCGCGATCGGCGCGCGCTTGAGCAGCGCGGGGCTGCAGACCGGGATCACGCTTTCGTCGAGGAA
>STHB01024160.1:0-11427 GCA_018908115.1 Anopheles rivulorum
TCACTTGATCGCCGAACCAAGTACGAGTTTATGGTAAAATTCCTTTTGTAGGA
This sequence comes from Anopheles rivulorum, assembly GCA_018908115.1. Classification (NCBI taxonomy): domain Eukaryota; kingdom Metazoa; phylum Arthropoda; class Insecta; order Diptera; family Culicidae; genus Anopheles; species Anopheles rivulorum. Next base: position 54 of record STHB01024160.1, read on the forward strand.
ATTCTGTGGTAGGCCCACGGAAAATGGTTCCCGCAAAATTTGCGTCCTACGGTATCGTGTCGTTTTTTTCTTCTTTCCTTTTGATTTTGCTTTTGAAATTGCACTACAAGAGAATTACATTACCATTTGTGGGTTGCGTTTTCTTTTTCTTTCTCCCCAATGCCTTTATATGGTGGGGAGTTTTTTTTTTATTACTTTCCAGGAGGAGGATAGAACTCTGGAAAAGTTTTGCCCGAAAAACACAGTCAAATTGTAGCAAATAATATTAACATTCGTTCCCGGAGCTGGATCACAAATGATTTGGGGAAAGCACATTTTTGATAACTTTCTGTTTTTGCTTCTCTCTCCACCTTTTCCTACCTTTTCCCCACAATCCGTCTCCCAGTGCCGGGTAAGCGGGATATCCAGTCCAGGAAAGTGAAACGATGCCGACCGGTAATGCATAATCACGTTTTCCACCGATGACTAATAAAACTGTTGTTGCAATGACAACGAAGTTTTCCTACCATTGAGAGGGAAGAGAGAGAGAGAGAGAGAGAGAGAGAGAGAGAGAGAGAGAGAGAGGAGGGAAGGAGAGACTTTTCCACTGCATAGGCCGTTCAGGCTCGATCGGTATGCCGAACTTCCGCCAACGGCAAACTGTTGCTCAGCCATGCCCGGCGGCTAAAATCAACATGTCGATTTCGGTTTGCACCGTTTCTCTCGTTCCATTTGTACGCTTGAAGCAGTTTTGTAATATATTTTGAATTCTTTTGGATGGTGATTTTCCCCCCACACAACTCCCTCTTTTTCCCTCACAATCGCACAAACGCCGCAGGAGTTTGTTTCTTAATATACTTACAATTGATGAATGATTGTGTAGAAGGAAGGGATGCTAATCTTTTTCTTTTCCTTTTGCCCAAGAAAGCAGACAAAAGCGATGGAAAAGCTTCGAACGACCGACCAAGTTGCGATCGTGGTGAAGTGTATTGTTACAAATGCTCACCGTACGCCTGCCTTTCGAGTGTGTTTTCTCAACAAACAAGGACGGTTTTGCCGGAGATGAACTGCCGGGCTGCTTCAGCTTTTTGAACCTGACAAAACACGAACAGCGTACAGCGCAAAGTTCAACGGCCATCAGCATGATTGGGAAAGCGTCAAAAATCAAATCTTCAACTTTTGCATGGGAAATGAACGGCGCGGAAGCGGAGCAAAACACAGATTAAGGCATCAAGCGGAAAATGGAAGTGGAAGGGTGATTGAGGGGTAAGTGAAAGGGAAAAAGAGGGAAGAACGTTCGTCAAGTAAAAATTTCATATAAAACATCTAAAAAATTCATTAAATTGTCTGCTCAAACGAGTAGAGCACGACAGTGCCACTCTTTGATGCTTTTCCTTTCCGTATGGGATGTATCCCCATGTATTCGTGTGTGAAAAGGAATGGCAACGGACAACGTAACGCAATATTACAGCGATGTGATGTGCCGAAACAATGCATCAAAGGGTGAAAACTGTCGAGATTCCAATACGACGGCGTGCTTCCTACGGATCAAACACGCCTCGCGGCCATTGAACGCACTAACGAACGAAGGAACGGAACGCATGGGGTGAAAGGGCCATGACACCGCCGTTCGATTGCGTGTGTGTGTTTGTTTGTTTTTGTACGTGGGAAGAGTAAATAGCAATTTCGCAACAAAGCACAAAAAGCAAAGAAAAGAGAAAAAAACAAAATAACAAACAATCCACAACATTATCTTCACAAACAAATTACATGAATGGTGTGCTTTCTCCCTTACGCACTCAAACACTACTTTAAGCAAAAGCTTTACTCTCTCTCTCTCTCTCTCTCTCTCTCTCTCTCTCTCTCTCTCTCTTTCTCTCTCTCTCTCTCTCTCTCTCTTCTCTCTATCTCTCTTTCTCTCTTTTATTATCTGCTTATTGGTTAAGAACAAAACGATCGCACGACAAGAAGAAAAGCTTCGAGTGAAAAGCAAAAGTAATCTCGTGGACTTACTTTCTGCTAACTGCTGTACGTGACATACGATTGGCCTGACCGCACAGGTTTTTTGGCCCCAACGGGGTTCGGGAAGGCTGTTTTGGTGAATTGATTGGCATTTGCCGAAGTGGTTCGGTTCGGTTTACCATACGTCGGGTGGTTTGGTACGAGAGAAAATCCGATTCCGGCACTTCTCGGAAGGCTGGCCACCGTATCAGCTCCGTTTGGCGCAGTGTTTCCCTTTTCGGTGGGATGAAAAGCAATCGACCCCGTGCATGAATGTGATCGCAATAAGAATTGATCGGGAAGCAAACACCTTCGGTAAGGGAAATTATAGACCCGGATGAAGGTGATTAAAATAATATGCTTGAAAATTAAGCAATACCCGGAGTGAAGAAGCATTTTCCCGAACCGTTTAGTGAAATAGCTGCTTTTGCGCCAAGCCATGCTTCACGCAAAACAAATTCCCGGAAGCAGCTTGCAGCTTGACGAGCACGGTGAGAGCTTTCACCAGCACCTTAGCGCCAGCTAATGAATTCGCCCGAAAAAAGGCCGAAATTCTTGCCAAAGCAGGCGGCAAATAGGCTAAAAGTTTTTGCCCACACTTCTTAACGAAGTGCAAACGGATCGAATGGTTTGTGTGAGTGCGTGTGTGTGTGGTGTGAAGTTTTCACCCGGCGGGCACAACATAGGGCCTCCACCGTGGCACTCCACCGTTTGCTGCGACGACCGACGATCCATTCCGGTGGGAATCGAACGCGCACATATTGGCAGTTTATGTAAAGTGTCACAAACACCACGACCATGGGTGGTAGATGGGGGCCACCATCATGATTGGGCCACCATTGCGACTAAAGGTGACACAAACGCTAGGAAATAAAGCTGCCTTCGTTGGGCGGAGTGCTAATCAACGGTGAGAGTGGTTTGAGTGTTGGTGGCAGGTGGAAGGTTGACGGGATACAAGGACGCCTCACAATCACCCCACCGATACGGGCATGTTTTGTCCGTACACATCTGGTCACATCAAATCAGGTCGTTTCTGGGGACGAACATGAGTTTGCCTTTCTTTCTTTTTGCTGGTCTGGCGCAAAGCTATAGTTTTGCGCTCTAGAGTGTGTGAAAATGTTTTTGTTTGCGGTGAAAAGTAGAGCAGCACAAGCATGAAAATGGGCTAGTTTATGTGTAAAGTTTGATCGTAAAAGTTTTCTTTCTTCATGTTTGTGTGTTTAGTTTTTCTTTTCGTTTGGCACGGCTAAGGTGCGACATTGTTGCACATTCGCAGAAAAAACATGTGGAATTTAAAGTAATGGAAGAGGTCAGCAGGGTGAGTCAGAATAGTTTAAAGCTGCTGAAAGAATTCAAATTTGAAATGTCAATGCATAAAATTAACAGGGTCTTACCTATACGACCTGGTGAAAATGCATGGATAATTTGAAATTCAACGTTTAAATGTTATCAACCGTTGTATCTTTTGTATATTTAATCTTTTTTTAAATATATTTCATTTCTTTACAGTAAATTAAAAAAATATTTATCATGATCTGATGTCGTCAACTATAAATAAAATTTGGTTAAAATAATCCGGTATCAATGCATAGTAGAAATTTAAAACGGAAACACTTTAAAGAACATTAAAGAATTTAGAAAAAAGAATATTTAAAAAATCAATTACTTCGTTAAGTGTTGATATAACGTGTTTCTGTCTGTAAGCTCCAAAAATTAGAACATTTTTATAAAATAATATGGTGAATTTGGGGTAACCATATGATCAAACTGAAGCTAAGCTAAGTTGTCGGAAGTCATTTGCATGCTTTACAGGCGATAATTTTAATTTGGAACACGAAGAACGCTTTTGGGCGCCTCAAAAGTTTGCGTCCTCATTTAACAAGAGGAGTTGTTCGACTCACAAAGGTACCTGGATCACCTTATAGTAAGTCTTTTCTCGTCAATTAAAAGCAAAGGGTATGATTCGGATGAGGAATTGGTGGAATTGGGTCATATATGAGCTGATGCCGAGAGATGTCAAACACGGTTTGTTCACTTATGACAGTTTGCTCCAATGGCAAACAGGTGAAAGAGTCACATAGGATTTTAACTGGCGATTAAATGTAAATAGACTAGAACAAGTCCAAATGTCGGAAAAAGCATGTACAACTAAGCCTCATAAATGACAGAAGCCAAGCCCAATATTCAATTCTAAAATATGATGCTGTGTATTTGGTGGGATCAGCAGTAAGTGTTCTATTATGAGTTACCAGAACCAATCAAAAAGGCAATTGATGGGTTTGGTCCGTTTATGGCTAGAAAATCGACCACAATACGCAGCTAGGTATGCTACAGATGCTCTAGAGCACGAAAACGCCTGCCCACAGCTCTATATTGCTCGATAGAGTATAATTCGGTTGAACTTTCGCAATTACTATGAAATCAACAAAATGGTCGAAGGATGAATAGCGGCCAACGAGCCAGTTTTTTCTAATGGCTGGATCCAATAATTGTCTGAAAAAGGTGAAAAAGTATTGAAAAGTTACTTTTTCCAACAATCGTTAGTAAGTGTAACAACCTACTTCCTATCTTAAATTTCTCCTCCGTTTTAATAAAGATGACTCAGTGTCATCCGTAGTCAATAGCGTCCACAAATTCTTACCCAAATTTATAGCAACCATCTCGGTCCTGTTTCTGCTAAGCTTTACCACTTGGACAGTCCCAGCCGGGTCGCAGTTTATTCCATCCTTAGCATATCGACCGACCCGACATCATTTCTTCCTGGTCCCAAATTCCGGTGAAGAGGGATCTCTGCATGTTTCGCTAGCCTCAAAGCACATATTTTTGCTGCTGCTCTGATCCTTTTTAGACGGCGCTGGTTAGGCTCCGTGTTTCCTAACAAGCGGGGTAGTAGTTTTGTCACGCATTAAGGCATAAATTTATGCCACAAGCTTATGTTTAGCTCAGTGTGGCAGTTAAAGACAAGGCTAGAGAAGGTTGGTAAATTTAATTTCTAGTCACAATCCTAATGAACTTCACCATTGTTACTACGGAGTACGTTCGGGAGTTGTTGGAGTAAAGGGCAGATCTCGGTGGGTGCAGAAAACTGGATGAGGTTTGGGTGATTATAAAAATACAGCTTGTGTTTCAATGTGTTTCAAACCCTTTTCCGACACAAATACTTTTAATGTTGACAAATATTAATTCACTTCAAAAGTAAAACAAAAATCGCTCCCCTGAATAAAAAGATGAACCAGCCACGATTCGTTTGTCGCTATTGGCGGAAGTTGTTAAACTTCCAAGTGCAAAACCCCATCTGGATCGATAATTGAGTTTGGAAACCATTTCCTCCGGGGGGACCAAAAAAAAAAAACATCGCAGCAACAAAACCAACTGCCATCCGAAATATAATTGCAAATTTCCGGCCGGGCAAAAGGATGGCAGCCGCTTTCGGATGGATTACATTACAGCGTGATAAGCAAGCTAAATTAATAAAGGTAATTATGTTAGTCGAGCGAGCAGGGCCGAGCTATCGGCAAGCGACGTGCAGCAACGCTCTCAGGAAGAATGTGAGAAAGGAAGCACCAGCTTTTCTACGCACAACTCCAACCGACCAGGTTTACGGGCGTTACGATAAGGAACGTACCATTTTCCAAAGGTTCTGCTCATCTCCATCCCCGGGCACGCCGATGTACGCCAGCTTCAACGGTTCCGCTTCCGGTAGCGTATCAGATTGTCATTCATTTAATTTTTACGACTGAAAAATCATGACCCAAATTATCGCACCGGTATCATGTTGTTTTTGTTTTCGTTTCTGGAAAAAAAAGGTTGGAAAATGTTTTCCCGCATGTGGGCGGCATGCGTTTGCAGCGTGCTTCAAAGATGTGCCGCTGTGTCGCTGCCGGAGATGAATGGATTATTTAAGGTGGTTGATGAAAAATGAAATCTTTGCAATGATAAAGGAAAAAGAAAACGGTCTCATGACAGCAACGGAAAGAAGTTTTCATTTAATATGCCTGTAAATAATGTTTTGCAAATGCGTTCGTTAGCCCATTTTATACCTTTCAACCCGTTGGCTTTTGGATTTGGAGTGACGTTTTTTTTAGTCTGTCAGTTTGTTCCCTGTCAGCGAAGCGACACCACAACACAAGATTGATTTGGCTGGGATGAGTAAACAAGTAGGCGAAACCAACCAACCAACGGAAAAAAGGCACAATTTGGCCAACCAACAAGAAAAAACAACCTTTCCTCACCGGTTGGCTGGCTGGCTCTAATGCGATAGGACTAGACTCGTCGTGGGCTCACCAAGAGACCGGAGCCGAAACTGTGTACCAGTAAGTCTGTCAGCCAAGTTAAGTCACTGTAAAGCTGATGGTAAATATCAGCGAGCTGTCGTACGTATGCAGACGTTGGCGTTGTTACTTTTCACGTCTACTGCTCCGCTCTGTTAACTTCTGGCGAAGTAAAGTGTCATCAGCACTGTGCCAGAGCTGGCACAGTTTTGTAAGCTAAAAATAATTTACCAACAAAGATGGTGGAAGGAACTTTTGTATGGGTGGTGGAAGACGGACCGGGGGAGGTTGAAAAGGGCGAAAGTTCAAGTGAGGAAGATTAAAACCAGTTTTCCTTCGCCGTACGCCGGTCTGGTGAAACCATCCGACCTCACACGGTGTACATACGATGGGCGGATCCTGATTCGCAATGGAATGGAAGCTTTTGGGAATGGGAAAATGGAATCAAGCTGGACAAGTGACTGTTATGCTTTACTGTCACAATTGGTCGTAGTGCGTGTAAACGTAGCCGGTTGGCCAACACCGATAACCGACTGTCAGTAATGAAAAGGTTTGTTTAAAGACACTTGAAACGTCAGCGAATAGAACACAGAGAGCGCTTGAGTGAATTATCTTTCAACGCATAATCACAATAATTTAGTTTTTGATTCCACTCCATTCCATGAGGAGATTAATCAAAACATCCTTAAAGCGAGATTGTGCGCTGGCATTGAACAGCGCAACAGGCACGTAATTAATAAGCGATCGATCTGTATGTGTATACTGTATGCCTTTGTGTTAGTTAAGCAGCTCTTCAACATGAACAATGGTCACCGTTTCTGATGCGAGAAAATTGATCAGCATCAAATCAGCACAATTATTGCTTGGAAGGTACGCGGCCACAAACAATCGATGCAAGCGATACATAATATGTGAATCGCTGCTAGTACCGAATCTGCCAAGGCTCAAACAAAAGGCTCGCAACAAATTCGCCCGTTGGGCATACAATGGAATGGTGGAAATTGTGCGTTTTGCGGGGTAAGTCTCCGCTTTGATGCTCCCTTGTGACTCCACACGCATCCACGTTTGTAAACCACCATCCCCGATTCGCACTGCTGCCAATGCTTTAATGGTGCTGTCCTGTTCGCTGTGCGCATCATAAAGCTGAAATATTAAAACTCATTACTCTCTGCCAGCCGTCGGTCGGTGCTGCCGTACCGCGAATGTACCATTAAGTCAAAAATTATTCATCACAAAAGCGCTTTGGTGTGTAAAATCGTTCATGATATTTCGCAATGTCACATTGCGTTGTGCTGATTTGGGTTTTTTATTTATTTTTTTCTCCCTCTCTCTCTTTCTCTCTCTCTCTCTCTCTTCCCCTCTCTCTCTCGCGCACTGTATTCGAGATGAATTGTAATATGTAATATGCATGCAAAGTAATGAAGATTGTTATTATTATCAATCACTTAATAATGCTCACTGCTGCCCCTGGTAATGAACCGTGCCGCCCCATTCTGGTGCTCGTTCGCTGGAATTTGAGCTTTTGTTTTTGGTCGCGGTTAAACCCTCCAACCAATAACAAAGCGAAAGAAATATTGTAAATTACGCTCGCCAAAAAACCAAAAAAATGATGCAATTCTATGAATTTCCCATGCCATTCCCATGCTTTGTGTTCTGCTATTTTGAAAAATTAATATCTGCCCCAGTGTTATTATGCTGTGAAACACATACGATCAGGTGTATTAAAAGCTGGTGCAGTATTATCGAGAGAAAAATGGGTGAAAAAACATGCAAAAGGAATGAATATACCATACCTGGTCTCTTTATGTCGTTCTAAAACCACCTTTTATGCAACTAATCCGCTTTGTTTTCGTGATATAAAGTTATGCAAAACAATGCAAACAAAGGTTGCACTACATTACAGCCAAAAAAAAAAAAAATAAATAAGCCAACGCCACTGGTTTTGTTGTTGTTCGTTTTTTATTTTCTCTTATAGACTGATAAAATTTAATTTTTATTGAATGTTTCTGCCTCACAACGCTAACGCGGAACGGTGTGAAAACGCAAATAAAACGCTGGACTTAAAATGCTATTACACTTAACAGTAGGTAAGTTTCGCATCTCTAAATTTTCTGTGCGGAATGGATCCCTTTTCGAGCGCACGCTTTGAGTTAGTAGTACACATATGGCAACATATTCCGGAGGCCCCTAAGCCACTCGTTTGATATAATATACATCATAGTTGATTAGCGGTTCTGCTTGACTGGTCATCTTCAAAACATCTGTTTGCTGTTTACTGTACAAAACAAGGAACCAGCTCAATCCAGCCAGCCCTCATCAACACAAATCCATGCGCGACTAAAACACGCTCACACGCGCTCCAGCGGATCTGTTGAGCTGGGTAAACTGTACAAGGAGGCGCTCGTTACGCTACGCTCCGCCTTAGATGCAAGCGTAGTTTCGTCGTTAATGTTACGTATAAATCATTTCCTTAGCACACTATCTCACTGTCAATGCATTCATGTTAGCGGTTGTTCCGCTGGGTTACGATTTGTTGGGTGTGTGCCTTCCGGTTGACCAACTGTGACCAGCGCCACCATGGTTGGTGTATGGTTTTTGTTTTGTGTATTTTGTGTCTACTTTTGCTTTCGCCCACAACGTACTTACTTATCTACCTTTAAACGAATTTTCGAACACTACCTAGCTGGCGCGTTTGGGAGTGCGTACGAGTTTGTTTTGATTTCTTCTTAAGTCGTGTTTTTCACCAAAACAAATGACGCGCTTCCTTAAAAAAACCTAGCAAGAATGGATAATAGTTTATCGGTTATCTAGGCAAAAACGCAACAATTTAAACAATGTTTAGTGAATAACAAATGTACACGCGGCTCTACTGGATGCTTCGTCTGGAGCGGGTTCAATAACGAAACGATCATCCTAAATACCACAACCAATGTTTTGTTTTTGCCTTTGCTTTTCGGGTTAACGTAGCCTTCACTCTCGTATCCGTTTCCCGTGTAAAATCTCTAATCGCGAATCGTGAACAACGTGTTTTAAAAATATAGTGCCTTGAACTATGCTTTATATGTTGGTGGATCGGTACCGGTGGATGTGTGAACGGAGCCAAAAATTTAACAACTTGTCTCTGGCGCCATGTATACGCACAATGCTCGGTATGGTTGAAAACATTCGTTCGTTTTCTTACAAATATAGCAACCAGATTACACAATTCTCTAACCCACCTCCCATCTAGCCGAATAATCTCCTGTAGTGATAACGATAAGAAGCGATTTCTCTTGTGTATTTTTTTTTGTGTTTGGTTTGCTTTGGCTTTCGTTCACTCTTTATGTACAGCGCTGCGATAAAAACTAACCTACACTAGTAAAGTTTTTAGATATGTTTGATTAAAACATAGCAAATTGTAATCGGATAAACTAACTAACGTTTCGATTGGTGCAATCCAGCTTAGGAACGGAACCATTCAAATTGTGTCCACGACGAATCGAACCCCTCTTCGCACCGGGTTCGCCAAGATTGGTTTGCCATCTCCCATCCACCATCGCGGAAAGCCACGCTACGTTAACGCTTTCTAAGGGGCTCGCTTAGAGAACGTGTTTATCTTGGACTTTCCATAGAACAAAAAAAAAACACTATTTAACTTGGCGATGGGCTGCTGGGAGATGGCAAACAAAGGGAGAACAACTTTCTGCTTTGCTGCATGCAGGATCTGGCAGGATATTAATAACAGCTTGCAGTAAGTAGACCGAAACTGGCCGAAAATGGCTTCCGCTTACTTATGCGACTTACCGTTGCGGGGCGTATAATTCGGTGGAGCATTTGATGTTTGTCTTTTCGTTTGTTTTGCTTTTAGGGAAAGAATTCTTTTTTTTCTTTGGGAAGGAATAAAACGAACGGACAGTCTTTGTGTTGCAACTGAGCTTGCTGAATGTGTTTGAAAATGTTTTTTATCAAGGTGTTTGAATAATCGATCCATATTGAGGTTAGTTGTATTTTTTCTAGGGGAAAAACACCATGTGACACCAGTAATGCCGATGTTTAAAAATTCAAAAAGAATGAAAGAAGAATTAACAAATAAACAAACCCAAAATCATCAAAATGGAAACCATTTTTAATAACTACCCTCATCGTTGAACACAAAGTCAATCGTTACAAAATCAAACGAACCCATTGTTTGTAAACGAAGCGTTCATTTTCTTCTTGCTGGCACCAAAAACCAAAAAAAAAAAAACACACATACAAAGTAAATAAATAACGAGAACACGCCGTGGAATGGAAAACAATCGAAATGGTTACAGCTATTGACAAATCATCAAGCCATAATTCATCCAATATGCAAATGAGCTGTTTGCATGTAGTTTTACTCGGGAATGTATTCTTTCCCGCGAGGAATAGATAAACTACACACAAAAGGAAGGGTAAATAGCTGAAAAAGTATCCAGAACAAACATTACCATAAGTGAATGACGATATTTCGTGCGTAAATCACATCGGCCATGGTTTATGCTCTTTTTACCATTTGCTCACTGTGTGTGCTTTGAAAAATATTGATGGATGAGCATTTGATGATACGATACCGTGCCCTAATATCGAATCGAAACGTATCGCGTGTGTGTGTGTGCGCGTATGGTTGGGTAATGTTCTTGGTACGGTTAATCTTTTCAACAGGTACTTTATACGATTTTTTGGGGTACGGTTATGCTGTTATGTCATAAAAAAAGCTTCGAAGCGAACGATAAGGTAAAGTAAGCCATGGTTGTTCACAAAACATTGATTTCCAAGAAGTACCAGGCGTCTCCACTATCGTGCATCAAGTACCAGGCGTCTCCATTGGTTGTAGAGACTGCTGAGGGAAAGCATCCTAACACAATTTCAAAAAAGAAATAAAAACTACTCAGTGAGTGGTTCGCCGTAAAGAGAATGTTTTCCATTTTTATCGCTGCATGAACACTACTCTTCAAAAAAAAAGGGACCAGAAGCTGTTTGTGTACATACTACATTTTCCACCTATCATCGCCATAGCAATATACTAGAAGCATCATCGCACATAAATTCCACATTTTATTCTTTACGGTAACATAATCTTGAAGGACCAGCTCAGCCATTTTCATCTATTTGAAGCTGGATAG
>STHB01024197.1:0-11425 GCA_018908115.1 Anopheles rivulorum
CCAGCCCATCCATCAGCTGTTGTGACTTTGCTGACACTCACTTTATTCTCTCTTGCCCATGACTGTAAAATTGGGTTTTCCCTCGAATTGGGCTCCAAGCGCGAGCATATTCATGAAGGTGGGTTTTACAAGGATTTTGCACTTTTATTTTCTCGCTCCGTGCTGTGCTGGAAACATGTTGGAGTACTTTTCGTATAGTTTGCCTGTCTGGAGTGGATAAGTATGGATCCTCTCTTTTTTTGGGTTTAAATTAATTAAACAAATTAATTGAAGAAACATTTTTAAAGGAATTTTGTACTGCTTATTGGACATTAATTGGGAAATAAATAGTTCATATTTTTTTGAAGGAGGATAGAGGTGAAAGAACAAAGTTCGAATGAAACAGAATTAAATAAGATATTCGACATTAAAGTAAGTGTACTATTTAAAGAATAAAAGTTTAGTTTTCGGCACAAATTTAATTGTTTTATGTTTTGGCAAGTTAATCTTTTATTTTGTTGCATACAAAATAAAAGATTAACTTGCCAAAACATGAGTATAACGTATAAGTAATAAAATTTAAGTTATTGGAAAATAAATGACTAAAATATATGCTAGAGAACCATTTTCTAAAAGCGTACAATCAAGATCAATTTTTACCATTTGAAAATCAATCCATTTTACGACAGAGAAAGAGAAAAAAAAAACAATTTTATAGTACGATATTCATCTCTACTGTTTTGCTCCCAATAATCCTTTTCGGTGAGTTTCTCCATCCTTTCATCAAAGAAAACACAAACAGAGTTTGCTCTGGGTTTTCCAGTGGCAGTATTCTGCGCGGAAAGTTTCATTACAAAACCCGCTTTTGTCTTCCATCGAAATCCGCTCACATTACTCCTACATTACACCACCACTATCCAAGGATCGGGTGAAGCAACAAACAAGTGAGCTTGAACAAAAAAAAACGAACTCAAACACACACACACACACACACACACTTCAAAGCTTCGCGTTTCCGTTTTTGCATATAATGCACCTTGGAATCGTTCAGCTACTTACCAAAAGTGGTGAAGTAAAAGTGGAAGCAAAAAAAAAACGGGGGGAGAGAACAAAGAGGCAGATATCCAGCAAATAGATTCATGGCAAACAACTTGCCCTGTTTGCCATCATACCTGCCTGCTGGGTGGTTACTTCCCCTTTGTGAGACGCCAATCGGCACCCTTCGATTCATTTACACTTGGGCCGATATATTTCTGGGGCGTCCGTTTCCTTTCGGTTGGAAAGCTCATTTTGGGGTTTGGTTTCCGCGTAAACAGCATCGGAAGTGCGGCAATGGCACTCCTAGCCATCAATGGCTGAAGCAGAATTTATTTTTTTTTCTCCTATTTTCTTTTTTACTCGCGCTTTTTTTTTTTTTTTTGCTGTTGTTGGTTGTTTTGCTATCCAAACTTTCCAATCGTGCGCTTTCGAATCAAAGTTTTTCAAAAAGTAATCAACTCACTCTCGTTCATGCGTCGTTTCCTCCGATTTCGGACGGAATGAAGTTCTCCCAGCACAAAAACAAAACCAAAAAAAAATCTTTATTCGATTCCAGCCAGAGTTTTCCCGAGCTTTTTACCCAGTTTTCCAATTCCACGCACCCACGTCCGTAGAATCGTTTCCTCAAGTACCTTTCGCGGAGAGAGAGCGAGAGAGAGAGAGAGCGAGAGAGAGGTTTCGATTGGAAATGGGTTTGCGTTCGCGTGAATGCAAAGTTTCACGCTTTGGGCCCACCGTTGCCCACGGGTGTTCGGCGGCCGCTTTACTACAGCCCAAAATGCACTTTTTCCAACCGGCACCAACCGGTAACCGGCTTCCGTATGCAGATTTAAACGAATAAACGAGTGATAGATTAAAATGAGGATGAATTTCTAATAAGCCTTACGGGACGGGACTTACATTTTCGCTTCCATATCCTTCGGCATTGCATTGGTTCGTCTATCGCACGAACGGTGGACGGGACAGCATTATCTCTGCAAAGAAATGGAAACGACAAAACGAAAAATAGAAAAGAGAAAGTGAACGAACGTATTCAGCTCGACTTGCACGGCGGATGGTGGTGGAGTTGTACAAAACCGATTAGAACATTTGGCCTTCCGGTTGGATTGGGGGAAAAGCAAACGCTAAGAAAACTGAGTGGAAAGTGAACTTTTTACTTAACCTTTGATCGATACGAGTAGCGACAACAAAAGCAGGAGGGAAAAAAAACAACAACCCCGTAATGGTGATGAATTTGAAATTTAGATAAGCCCGTGGCACGTGGCATGAGTATGCTAAATACTTTTGAAGACAGAGCAAACGCATCGTATTTTTTCGTGAGTTGAAGCAAATCGAAAGCAGTGAAGCAAACTCATCGAATGATAAGAAAAGGAGGACTTTTCTAGGGAAACTTTTCTAATAATGGTTGTGTTTTTTTTTTGAAATACAAAATTTCCTTATAAATACAATCGATTAAGTTGTACAACTTTTATAAGTTAAATGTTGATTTGCTTTAACTCTGTTCAAGCTGTTTCTAGCTTCTACGTTTGTTTTACCATCATGTACGGTCAATTTAACGTTTGCTCTGGTGTACATTCAACCGTAACCCTAGGTACAGCCCAATATGTCCACCAGCGTTCGCCGCCGTGGAAATGCAGGCAATTTTCCATCGAGTTGAGTGAAATCTAATCTCGCTAATGAGGAAATATGACAGGCTTATGACGCACACATACACCGAACCTCCTGGTCAGTCATGATCCTCCTGGTCGCATTCATGAAACCATAATGCTCGCCCCTTAAGTACGGATGGAATACATCCAGAAAAGTGGCCCTTCGAGTAGCATGTACCGCCCAACGCCCGACCCCAAAACCACCGGCCGCGAGGTTTCCGAGGCTTATCGGATTGAAAATCAAGTCCAGATCATGCCCCGATCAAAACCCAGACCGTGCCTGTTCGGGGAACGAATCGCCCACATCACCCGCGCAAAGTATCATTATTTTTATTTTCGCCAGCCAGCCCACCCGCCAGCCATCTATTGTGCCCCTGTCAGCATGCTGGTGACCAAATCACCCAAAATGGAGGACATTGGACCGGATTATCGCGCGGGATGGCAGCCGCTTTTGCAGGCCCCCGGTATCGATCGGTCGCCCCGTACCGTACGTTAAATATCTGCCATCATCGGCCTGCGACGTCGGTCCGTTGCCCGAAAGCACCATCAACCGTACAACATCCCGCACTTTCGTACGACTGTCAATCGATAGCAGGCGAACCGTATCTAATGAAGCTTTCAGCAGCAGCTCTCCACATGTCTGCAGGCAGCCACCGATTGAATGGCGAACCGGGTTGGCCGATTTGAGGGTGCGATAGTGGATAGCGACGTGGTACACGTACCAGCGTACCAGGCGCACAGCAGTGAATCACGCAGCCGTAGCACGGTACGATTGCGTACGTTTGTTCATTCATTTAGTGAATTGAAAAACATTTATTTACTTGAAAGAGAGAGGGAGAGAGAGAGAGAGAGAGAGAGAGAGAGAGAGAGAGAGAGAGAGAAACGCACTTACGCACTCACAAATAGCATCGGGAAAAAGGAAAAATACCTGAATTGCCTGGGCAGGAAATAAGCCTAGCTGGGATTTTTTGGGGTCAGTACCCATCCGACTCATGGCACCAGAAAGCTTAGACGTAAAACTACGCAACTCGCCACTCGGGATCGACTCAGGATCGACACGAACTGATCCGGTGCTCTCATTGGTACTTTAATCGAGAAAAAAAAGCAAACCGCAACAGGAACCGGAAAAATGGAAAGCACCAAAAGCTAGCACCCGGGAGCGAAATGAAATAAATTAATCGAATGTGTGTGTGTATGGCTGTGTGTGTTCCCGATTGCTCTGGTGCTCACAAAACTACGCACAAAACAGCACCGATTCGATGACAGATCGAATCGAAATCGAGGCTCGGTTCATTTGATGGACCGTAGCCGGCAACAGTGCCCGGTTCGCCCTGTTCGTGGGCGGAGGCTGGCAGCTGAACACATTAGTCTTCCTGAGAGCCAAATGGGATGGATAAAATGGTATACAACAGCAGCAGCAAACAAAAAAAAGGAAACAACAAGCAAACCCACGGTACACCGCACACAACCGTACTGTAGAGCCCTATAGGCCAATGCCAGCTCGGTTCAGGTTCGGTTTTGGGCCGATTTCGATACGCTCGGTTCGATTTTGTCAGCCACCAATATTGGCTGGTCGGTGGCAGGAGACGTATCGGTTGCGGTCGTCCACTGCTCCCGTTTTCGTAATAGTTATAACTTATCGACAGATTGATAAATGTTCAAACCGCTGAAGGGCTACGGTCTCGATCCGTCCCGACACTTAAAGGGAGGAGTGCATTGTACCCACGTGGCCCGGCCCGGAAAAAAGTTAACGTTGTAGTGAAAGCTTCGTTAGTGGGGTGATGGCGTTGTTTTTTTTTTGTTTTGCTTTGGCTTTTCGTTTTCATTTATGTTGTTGTGTGTTAGCCGACGTCCAATCTATTGCTTTACTACGCATTTTTTTTTTGTTTCCTTCCAAGGCGAGCACTGTTCCTCTGGTGATCATGCCAACGATGATGATGTTGATGTTTGATGATGACGGTACGCGTCCTGCAGGGGATGCGGGATTTTGCTGCAAGACGGAACGCTTATTCATCATTTTTGCCACAAATAAACTTACGCACCGACCGGAAATGGTTCGGTGTGGCGAGCAAGGCCCACCACCATACGCCGGCACGCAGCGATCGGGGGTGGGAGAAAAAGCTCACGTAATGAAATGACTTTCCATCCGTTCGAGTATTTTCGTTTTTTTCTAGAGGAGAACTCACCAAAACAAGGGGGATAAAGGGGTAGGTGGGAAAAGGAGGACGTTTTTTTGTGACGTTGTCGTTGATTAAAAGAACTACACAAACGTTCGAGTGAGAGAGAGAGAGAGAGCCTAGCCAATTGCCAATGTCCCAAAAAACGTAACACATACATCAGGTGATTTATGGCGCGTAGATCGATCGTAGCCCACGTACCACGTACGCTATGTCCTGTGGTGATAGAGTGCGGATTGGATGCGTTGACAAATTTGCTGATTGAAGGGCACCTGGTTGCGTATGTATGTGTGGGGATTTTTTTTTGTCCTTAATCATTGAAAGCCGACCTTCGCAAAACATTCACATAAAGATGTTTATGAAACTATACTTCAAATTCGGTGCAATGTGTGTTTCGACAAATTAAATTTGAAATGATACAATTTATAAGTCACAACTCTTGATAGAGATATAATACTTGTACTATTGATGACGATGTATAAAAAAAGTTATAAAGATCTGCTGTATTTAATTATAAATGCCAGGGCATTCAAGAGCAACTGTTACAAATAATTGTTGTAGTTTGTCTTCATTTTTACCAAGCACTGCAAACGATTAAAACTGTAAAAATGAACTTGAAACATATCAAAAAGCAAGTTTTTGCTGTTTTTAGTGATAAAATTTAAACATAAAAAACAAGAAAATTGAAGATGTTCCTAACGCTGACCATAAAGTTTCTTACTACGTTCCACACTCGCCTAGATCGTGCTTCAAACCTGTTACGCTAAAGTTTTGTTTTTCCATTTCCCACTTTCCCACCAGTTCCTTACAGTTCGTCTCGCAACCGGTGGTGGGGGGGGGGGAGGGCAAAAACTTTTTGAAGAGAAATCGCTTCAACACTTTTGACACTCCTGTGCAAGACACTCGAAGAAAAATCAACCACACTTGAAGAAAAGTACCTTTTTGCCCGGCAAAAGCAAAAACCCCTTAAGTGGATGTTTGGTGCTGTGTGTCCCTGCACTCATAATTGATCAAAGACGGATGCGCCCGAAGCACAAAAACTTCCTCCCAGCGTTTCGGGTGTCCCCGGGGGCAGCCGGCTCGAGCCGACGTGCGGTTCGACAGCTAACAAACAGTGAGTGATAATAATAAAAAAAAAAACCGGGAAACAGCCGGACACAACATATGCACATTTACGGCTACTCCCTGCTAGGCGACTGGCCTGGCTGTGTTACGACTTACGATTGCCTTGGGAATGGCTTTTCCTGCGGGCAACCGCAAAGCGGGTGGTTCACAGTTGGTGTGGTCTAGCAGCATGGCCATTTGCCTTACATTTAAGGGGACACACAGCTTCAGTGTGCTCGTCTGCGGCCGAAACGATGTGACTGACCTTAAACAAACACACACACACGCACGCAGCTGTGTATGTGTTTCTTCTGTAGCACCCGGCGAACGGATGAAGATTCGTACAGTAATTATTGCACCAACTGAGCACCCGGGTACCCGACGGCTATGCTGGACGCATGCTATAAAACCCTCATGCTCATGCCGTCCGTGTGTGTCAGTATCGTGCCGACGCCCGTACGCCGTTGTCGCTGTTGGTTTTTTTTACGATGGTCTCAAATAAACAAGTTATTAAACAATTTTCGTGTTATTAATAGTAGTGGCGGGAGCTCGGAAGCACGGCCATGCAATAATAACAACAACAACAACAACAAAAAACAAACACCCCAAAACATCTTTATGAGGCCACATAAAAGTGCCATAAAATTAGGATACCCAACCATTTGCTTTCCCAGCATTCCCTTTCCCTGCGTGTATGAGCATGTTCGTAAATATTAACAACATTAAGGGAGCGTTTGTGGCCCTCCGGTTTTTTCGCTTTTTGTTTCAGCCTTTTTTTTTCTCGGTGCAACGCTTTGTTGTTTGGGTCTGCCACAGGAATGACAAAAACGATAAAACTCCATTAAACGCAATCACTAATGTGGCGAACATTTGATTGCGGTTGCGTAATTAACATGGCGCTTGTGATGCTAATTCGTTACACTGCAGCACCGTGTGTGCTGTGCGCTGTTTGGTTTAATCAAAACGCCAATTTTCGCTACATTATAGCAAGCGTTTAGCGTGCGTAAGTGCGCCCGCATGTGTGTTTGAGAAATAAAACAGAAAAAATTGCTTTCTACCGCGGTGAAGCTTAGCTGATGCCCGCCAGGGTGCGCTTTTTACTGTCAACTGTCAAACAAAAAGGTTGCCGTACAAACACCAAGAAAACATATTGTCAGCCGGCTGGGAAGCAAAGGCATGTATTGACGAGCACGCGTGTCGTTACCATGACGAAAGCAAAACATACACACCCGCAAAAACACACGTTCTTTGCTGCTGTCATCTTTGCAGCGCGCACTGTTGTGTTTCCCTTTCGGGTGTTTGTGCTTCCCTTTTTTTCTGCTGCTCTTGTTGTTATTGTTGTTCGCTGTTTTGTTTCTGTGTGTGTGTGTGTGTGTATGTGTGCTTTTTTTGTTTTGGTCCCTCCCCGACCCGAGGCAGGGCGGCAACACAACATCCGATCCATAAACAGAGTCTAAAATCATTTTTATGTTCACGCATAATGGCACCTACCCTAAACCAATATATCCAGGAAGTAAAGGAAGCGCCAGAAGCGCTGCCGTCAAATGCCGGGTGGAGAAAATGGAATGGAAGAAAGAAAGAAAAAAAAAAACGCCAGGGAAAGTCAACCGAAAAGAGGCCGCCCAAAAAAACAAAACAAACAAACGGTGGATCCTCCATGCAGCTCTCCAGCCAAAAGGCTCCTCGCTGGCGCCAGAAATAAAGTGGTGATGAAATATATATGTGTGTCTTCGATGTGCTGAGGGAAGCCCGGCGGCAGGCCGGCCAGAGTAATAACGGATGGGCAAGAGAACGAGAGAGAACAACAAAAAATGAAGCAGTAGAAACAAATCTTGGCGGCAGATAAGTGAGTGTAGAACTCACCGAGAGTGGTTTACTGTTGTTTTTTTTGTTTTGCTTTGAATTTCATCTGTTTTTTTTTTTTTTTTTCGTTTGTGCCTTTACATCACATCACATCACTGCTTTTTTATGATCCCACGTCACAAACCGTACAAGAAAAACGGACAAAAATCAACAATATTGAGCAGCGTGTGTTATATTTGCTTTTTGCGTGGCTGGCATGGCAGTTCCGGGCATTGGTTGTCCTTTTTTGGTCACACTACCGATAATGTTTGATATTTTATTTGGAAGGGTACGAGAAGGCACGTTTTTCGACGGTTTCGATACGATGAGCTTTTCCGCGGTGCAGTAATAATATTGGTGTCGCTGTGGAATAAATAGATTGATGCAAGCAATGGAGACGCCTGGTGTTTTACGATAAATGCACGTGGTGGGCAATGAAGATCACGAATAAAAATAGCTAACAGTTAAAATATTAAATGGCTCAAAATTGGTTCTTTCTTTTGAGTTTCGGAATTATTGTTTGGTTGCAAGAAATATCAGAATCTTTTTTTTATATTTTCATTGTCTTAAAATACAATACCAAGTAAACCGGTTGACCTTTCTTTACACTTGAACAGCCACGACACTGTAGAATGTCACCGTTTGTAAGGAAAACCATTAAAAAAATTGCCAGACTTTCCTAACTTAGCACAAGTGAAGAAATGAAGCTGAATTTTTCCCCCCCATTCGTCGGAAAGAAGCTTAAAATGGTGAAAACACTTAAAAGCTTTTCACACGACGTACTGATCCGAACGAGCGACCGGCCGGTAGGTGACAGTTCACGCTGGGTGTTGAATTGCTAAAAGCGATTGTATGTAACCGAGCGTACTGACCTACGGGGGTGTTTTGTTTTGGGTGGGGGATGGAATTTAAACGCTCGATTTGAGTTCGGAGAAATGAACGCTCATATTTGCTGTCTATTGTGAAGGTATAGGAAGGTAATAATGTGAGAGCTATTCAAACATGATGGAAAGTTTTTCAAGGAAAAATTGTATCTTGTTTTATGGAACAAATGTATAAATGGAAAATGAAAAAATAAGGTCAATTTGGCAAATGGGCTTGATTTAAAAGGTAATTCCCCATGAATGGCAATTTTAAATTCCCAGTTCCCTTTTTTTTAAAAGATGCAACAACAATAACAAACGAAACGAAAAGCACATTTCAGATGCTTCCCACAAACCCACAATGAACAAATCTTTGCTGATGAACCGTCAACAATACACCCTTTAACATGTCACATCGCACTGAAAGCGAAACTTACTCCATTGTCTTTTGTTCACCCCAAAACACAGCCCCTACAATACATCACCAGCGTTGTAATCAAATCAGAGGCCCTCAAATCATAGCACCCTCCTCCCTCTCCTTTTCGCCACACGCCCCACGGGACCCACATCCCTGTTGTAACGGGTAGAAGCGTAGATTCCGGGACGGTTTGCCTGGCTCCGGAGGCTCCGGTGTGGCTCATATATCTAATGATCTAACATGTGTACCAATCGACAATGAACAACAAGTTCATCCATCAGCAAACAATGGGTTTCGGCGCAGTCAACAGCAGTCACAGCGCCACGTGTTCGGCTTTTCCCTGCCCGGCCGAAATTGTCATCGTGATGTCAGCCAAAATGTGCGTACCACACACACACACAGCCATCAGTATTTTCATGTGGTGCCGCAGCAGGGTGGCTGGAGGGAGGGCGTGGCGGGGCGATGGAACAAAATGGAACGATTGCGCCGCACGTTACGATTGCCCCGGCCGTGCCAAGTACTGCACAGACACCGTCAAGCCTTCGGATGAAATGTTATTACTACATTTCGAGGGGTAGACACATTGTCTGCGTATCAGAATCGTTTTCTATTCGCCAGAACCAATTCACCGTAAGCAACGCGCTCGTCTGTGTGTAAGTGTGTATATGTACTTTGACAAAAAAGCCTAGCAATGTGATGGGAAAAAGTAAATGGAACGCCCCGATTGTAACTGTGTTGTTATGCAAGCTTAACGTATCATAGAAAAAGTCGTTTCGCAGGAAGTAATTTAAAATATATGTTTAATTGTTTTTGTACAACTGTTTTTAAATCACCTTTAAGAAAGACAAATATATAAAATGTAAAACTTACTTCATATATAATCAGTTACCAAGGTGTTTAAATACACCTGCAATAAGGATTGTTCGACTAAGGATTGTTCAAAACTACAAAATATCGATACAAATCAACTGCAAGAAACTATAGAATGCAGTTAAGTGTCGAATCTGAACCTACTTTCTTACTCTTTATTAAAAAATAGGACCATTCGGTTCGATTTTTTTTTTACAATTTTTCACATATTTTCACTTTATTTTATACGTGGTTGAGAAAGCTTTCCTACAATACAGGCTTTCAATCTTTTCCAGACAGGCTTTCACGCATTTTTCATGCATTTTTCTTCATTTATAAAATTCTATGGTGTTTTCATCATAGTTGCCTAGTAATTTATGATTGGATTTTCCCTTACTTTTCCGTTAGAAATTTGCGAGATTCATTTCAGCCTATATCCGATCGCACCATAGTAAAAACAGTCGATGGTTTCTAGAAATGGTAGTAAATAGAGACACAATTTTCCATCTCTCGGTATCTGTCAACACTACATCAAATCCACATTCCGATGCAGTTCGTTTCCTACGAAAATCCACCCTTAAAACAGCCAACTTCCCATCACACGCGATCGGTCCAGGCGCTCGGTCCAATCACTGTCAGTTGATGGGTTTTCTATTACACTTCCGGCACGGAACGACCTCGGTTACACCTCGGTTGCCCATGAAGCGGGTCGCAATTTTTTTTTTTCCTGCCACCCAATCGTTCAACTTCATTGTTTTACGCTAAAATCTTCGCTCCATCTCCAGCGTTGAGTTACTACCACGGTGGGGGTAGCAGGAATCTGCACACCACAACACCCCACATACAAGCTTTTAAAGAGCCACAAAATAAAATCAAATCGGTCACCGGGGAACACTAGAACCGAAACATCTTGGGCAGGTTTCCATGCTCAAGCCACTGCACCCGGCCGGGGCTGGGCCACTGGCCTGACTGACGCGCGCTTGGTTGGACGTGGTTTCCCACTGGCGATGGGAATCGGGGCCTTCGTTGGGATAAGATTTACACACCATCACGTGAGAAACCACCCAGCGGATCAGCCACCAGGCCTGGATAGGCCGCGTACAATCTCGGCACCGCAAATAGACCGTTGTAGGCCTCCGCACACTCTGGGAAGGTCTCGAAGGAGCCATACTTTCTTTTTAAGGATGTTGGCATTTTTTGGCCTAACCGGAGCCGTTGTGTGGTGGCTTGTGACCGAGCATTTGACGGGGATGAGATGGTCGAGTGAAGGAGCAGAGATGAGCTCACAACATTGCCGTAGACGCTTGCTTGGTTGGGTAGAGCCGTGACCGTGGATGATGATGATGAGAGTGATGAGAATGATGATGCGGGTGATTGTTATGGTTCCATCAGTTAAAGCAGGTCGGTCGCAGAAACCTTGAGCGAAGGGTAATAAATTTTACAATCCTTTTGGGATTTTAGTGTAATTTGTTTTCGCTCTCGTGCGGCACTGTGTCGCCCATCCGT
>STHB01024237.1:0-11422 GCA_018908115.1 Anopheles rivulorum
CCCGCAAATTATCAGATATGTGTGAATGCGACCCGCCAATGAAATTGAGTTTGACACATCTGCCCTAGATCTCACTACAGTACACGTGTAAACGTACTTGATTCGGTTCAAGCGCCGATTCAAGCGGAAGGACAATGTGTATTCGATTTTCTTAACGACCGGCAGCACACCGTTAAATCCGTGCAGATAACCGCACAAACAGTGTTCCACAAACGCTTATGGTTACATATTCATCAGTAGCAAAAGTGCACTGAAAGCGAGCAGTACAAAATGCAAAACTCTCGTGCCAGAGAAATGAGCGCAAAGTTTATAATTTGTGCACGACCTAAGTGCAATGGGATGCTCGAGATAACGTGGTGGCTATGGTGGTTTGGTGACGTCTTATCGCTGCAGTAAATCGGTTTAAACGCATACCCTACACTACTGGCAAATGGGTTTTTTTAACAGTCCAAAGTGTATCGGGATTGCAGAAAACAGAAATACATTCTATGACCTCGTTGCATTTAATAAAAGAGAGAGAGAGAGAGAGAAACACACACACAAGATGAAATTGACTAACCGACTTCAAGCCGAACAACGAGCGCGCTTTTATGTTCGCGCGTCCACACGCCTCAACCGTCATCTAATCGAATTCCATCCACTTCGGTGGACAATTGTACAGCCACGCCGTGTCACGTCCGTGATGCGCATTGGGGTGGGAAAATAAATCGACGCAAGAAGCAAACGCACTGCTCATGCATACGCGTGTATACGCAACATCATTTGGCTGCTTGCAAGCTTTACTTTTTTTTTATTGGTGTCCTACTTTCTAACGCAAACAGGCGTACCGCCTAAAGGTATGCAATGCGTTGTGTTTTATTTGATGGTAAGCATTATAAGTGGACCAAAGCGAACGGGAGAAAATCTAAAATGCACTCTAAAAAGACTGAGTAAAGTAAGAAATGAGAACAGATAAAATCAACTCAACATATATGCACACCCATTTCGGAATGATAAAAGACTTGAATGGAAATTCTTACTTCCATTCATACATACATACACACACAGATGTATACACCCAACTACAGCTAGTGGTGATAAACCGAAGCTGCCGATAAATTGGTACAGTTTCACTCCCTTTCGCAGGCTGATTGATTGACCGTTAAGGCAGAAGAGCTGCTGGCGTCACAAACTGCCGCCCACATTGCATAATGTGCCAGGCGCAACGGAAACACACAATCGCTGGAAGTGGCCATCCAATTTCTCTAATGATCACATTCCTCCTTGCTCCTTCCGCCCATCCGCGCCTGTCTGCCCTTGTCCCACACACAAAGAACCTTGGACAAAACCCAACCGCACACACACACACACACGTACATATGCAATAAGAAACACGAATGGGAAATGAAGTAAAGAATGCTTTGCTGCCCGCGTGACATCCTACACATGCCACCTTTTTTTCTTTCTTGCGGTTGTTCTTGTTGTGCCGACAAGACGTTAAAACAAGCTCATCAACCGACAGGGTAAGTGTGCATCTAGACGCGCTCGCTTGAACGTGTGTGTGTGTGTGTTCCCTCGTGTTTCTGGGGGCTGCAGGATTTGTATCACGGGAGTTCCCGACGTTTGTGGCTACTCCATTACCGAAACGACCGAAACCGATCAGTAACGAAGCGATCCGATTTGCTTCCACACACATATACACTCACCCATACATTAAAACACACACACACACGCACATCTTCATCATCCCTTCCAGTGGGCCTGCTTCTTTTATTTTTCTTTCTCCTCCCATTGCCCGAAACGGGAACGAAACGTTCACAACCCTTATCCACTTACGGTCAAACAATGGCACCTAATTGGAACCGGATGTCCGCAAAAGTTCAGAATCTGGAGCAGGGTTTGGGGTGTGGGCTGCTGCTGCTGCTGCTGAACCAACCAAGCAAATGGGCAGCAAGAGAAAGAAGGATGCTGTTTGGCCATCAGGGAAAATGGGCCAGCCAAATGGCTGCTTCCGTCCGGCAAGGCACCGGTGCGGTGCGGGGGTGCGCTGGGCCCATGGCTCCGGGCAGACAATCCGATAGCTCATGTTTATTTATCGATGCCTGTATCATAATCCACTGAGCCTTACACCATCGCCTAGACGGGCGTGAGACGCTGAGCTGGGGGTTGATGTGTAAAGCTCAAAGCTTGGTGGAAGATAGAGAGAAAGCGGGAGAAAGTGAGAGAGCGAAAGAGAGCGAAAGAGCGAGAGAGAGAGAGAGAAAAGATAGGGAGAGAAGCTCATCCCATCAAACCCGCTTTCCGTGGGTGTATGATGGACGCATTAGAAGCTTCGGTTTGCAAAGGTAAGGTTGCCCTCAATGCCATACGTTCAACAACAACAACAACAACAAAAACGGAAAGAAAGAAAAGTGTATTGATGATGGTGACGGGTCGGCGAAGAATATCGAAACGTCAACGGCGTTGACAATAGGCGTACCCCGGCGTAAAGCCTCGGCGCTGCCCATCCGGTGCATGTGGCACGGTTGCTGAGATTGGATTCTCCGTTGGTTTAATCTTGTTTATGGCCGGCAGCATGCGGTACCGTACGAGATACGCAGCATTTTGCTTTCGGCTGCCCTTCTTTACGTTGCTGGCTGCTGTATCCGTGCCGGCAGCACCAGGCCAGGGCAGACACGGTTCCCTGGGAAGTCGTAATTTCCATATTCAATTGCTTTCTTCCGGGGCGTACGTAATCGGTGAATTACTTCCGAAAGATTGGCCACACATTGGCTCGAAACGTACCACCACCGGGGCGGCGTACGGGGCGCACGTTGGTGGAATGATTTGGAACATGCGCTTCTTCTACTTCCTCTTCCTCTTCTTCTTCCTTTTTGTGCTGCGATGGGCGATGGTCGCCATGTTTTCCAAGCGTGAATGGCACAATAATGTGCACGCTCGTGCAATGACGTGTTGGCGTGGGGCAAGAACCTCAAGGACGGCTAGATTGTACTTCAGTTTTGGGCTGTGGTACGGGCCAAGTATCACCTGAGCAGCACCGTCAAGGGACAGTTTGCTGACCCCATACGTGCGTTGCCCCAATGGCAAATAGGGAATTGTTTCCCGGAAAGACAAAAAAAACAACGCTTGCTCTGTACGTTGCATCCTGGATGGATGGCCGCCATCCAGTGCGTACTGCATCAACATCAGGCTGAATGTTTAGTGCCGTAATGGTGTCCACGTTACCATTATTGGACGAGCGGGCGACACATTGTACCGCTCACGATGCGAGTGGCAAGCTCAGCCATTACTTCATTAGATGCGAACGCCACGACCAACTATCCACACTTCAGCGACTTTGAATCGAAACGCAGCAGAGCACCCAACCACTCACACACAGCAAGAAGAGTGAGCAAGAAGGGTGAAGACTTCTGTTGGCGAGCAAGAGAAAAAGTAAAACGACGCGAACTGCATGCAAGGAGTTCCTCGCCGCTCGTTCGAGATGGTTTTGACAGACTGCTAGCTAGAAACTGTCAATCGCGCAACTGGCTGCGCGCACGGCCACGGCGCGCCCAAGGTCGAGCCCAGCGATGAAGGAAACTTTCCATCCAAACGATTCAATAAAAATGCTAATGACAGTTGGGAGCATTGCCAAGCAAACAACAACGCAACCCTCCCCCTTTACCCCCTGTGCCTCCCACTCTCTCTCTCTCTCTCTCTCTCTCTCTCTCTCTCTCTCTCTCTCTCTCTCTCTCTCTCTCTCTCTCTCTCTCTCTCTCTCTCGATCTTTTCCCAGCTAGACTTCCAAATACCCACTTACCCAAACAAAAAAAAAACAGGGAATAAAACCGGACATGTCCTTTCTCCGCTACCGTTTCACCCTCCACTCCCCCTCGTTCCACCCCTCCCCCTACCAGCCGCTACGCTCCAACCACTAATCCAATCCCGGTGCGCATCGGACAGCCGGCAAGATTTTTGACCCCGAAACCACTTCTTTGCGCTCGTTTGCGCTGCTGCACACATTTTGTTGTGTTGTCACCCATCAACCGCAACCGTGTTGTCCCCTAGCCGTGCGCTTTGATTTATATTCACCTCGTGGCTGCACCATCCGGCCCAGCTACCCTTGGACGCTACCCCCAATGTCCGCCTCTCCCTTTCCCCCCCCCCCTTCCTCCTCCTCCCTCCCTCGCGTTTCGGTTGCAGAAATTGCTAGCTCATCTTACCGTACCGTGGCCCCAAACACATTCACAACCCCTTTCACCCAACCTCCTCCCCACCCCATCTCCCCTCTCACTCTTCGTACCAAATGGAGCGAGCGCTCGCGGGTACCGTTCCCACTGTACACACCCCCCGCTCTCCCTCCTCCTTCTCCTTCCCCCCACACCAACACGATTACATTCTTCCAGTGGGTAAAGCGCGACGCTAAAACCACGCCACGAGGTTTTAAAAGTACGCCTGCTGCAATGGACAGAGTTGGTTGGCTGGACAGTTGGCGGAAAATATATCTCCCACCATACACACCACCTCCTGCTCCTGCTCACCCCCTTCCCATCCCGCAGTCCCAGTCCCGCTAGCCATGGGACTAGCGTGTGAAGGTTGGGGTGCAGGGGGAGGGGGAGGTGGTCCAGTGAAATGAGTTGAAATACCTGTACGCCACCGGCCCTGCCCACCTCACACACTCCTATCGCAGCAACAGCAACTACCCATCCGAAGGAAGGCGCTGCAAAAGAACATGAACCTGAAAATCTCAATTTTCATGGTTCAGTTTTCCCGCTTTTCCGGCGCACTTTGCTTTCTGTACGCTCCCATACTTGGTGTACATGTTGTTCATCCGTTACGCCGTTCGTCTATGTGTGTGTGTGTTTTTTTTTCACTCTGCTCTGCCCATTCTTCACATCCTTGGCAACTACTAGTGCCATGTTTCGCATTCTCGCAGGCTACCTGAGCATGACTAGTTGCACCGGTACCAGTCCCGGGAGAGATGCAGCAGCCACGAGGCATTCGGTTTTCATGTTTCGCGTAACCATTGTGCGGTCCGTCTGGAGATCGCCTCCGGTCTGGTTTCACATTTCAGACACAGCTGGATACCTTTCCATTTTCCCTCCCATGCGGGAAGGAAAAACAGACCACACAACCGGAAATGGAGTAGAACATTTTCCCACCACAATGGTACGTCAACAACAACGGCAACAACAGCAGCAAAAGCAGCAAAAAACAAGCCTCGGTGGAAAGTAATCCTTTAATTGGTGAAGACCTATGGTAAGTGGTACGCTACCATCCATAAACGGTTGTGGAAAAGTGCATCCAAAGTACGAATGGATTTCCCTCCATTTGCAAGGTGCGATGACCAAAGTGGCAGTGAATTAGTGCGCGATTAAAAACGCGCAATTTAATTATTGCATACATGCAGGCGTTGCGAACACTTACGGAGTAGAGTGGAGCTGAAGGTACCCTTATCATATGATGTAGTGGTTGGGTGTTTTTTTTTGTCTCTATTCGCTGAGGATATAGTCACGTTGATTCCTGCAAGCTTTGCTGTAAGAAAATAAATTTCAAAATGCAGCGTAAGACATTCCCTTCGGACAATGGTAGAAATTCTTTACGCCGATCTCATCTAATCTGCTCTGATGTTTGGCACTAAAACTCAATAATGCTGCACGCAATCTGCAGCTCGATTTGATGCAGCGGCGGTTGCAACCATTAACTATCCGTGCGAGACTGATCCGGCTGACAAAGGGTGATTTTTGTCCCCGCCGGACATGCACCGATAGTACCATCCTAGCATCCTAGCAGAATCTTTACAATCACGCACCATCTGTGGGCTGTTATCCGGGAAAGCTTTCCAGTGTTTTATGTTACCGACAATGAGAGCGGGAGAGACAGAGAGAGAGAGAGAGAGAGAGAGAGAGAGGGAAAGAGATAGAGTGTTGGAAAAACTGATTGACACTCTCCGTCTCTAATCTGATGAAATGACCGGATTATGCGTCGAGTGTGGTAAGAGATTCTCTTTGTCGATGCTTTTAACACATCGGGCGTCGGCACGCCATCGTTCTCATCCCCCTCCTTCCCCCCCCCCCCCCCTCCCGCTACTCTTTCCTTTCTTCTCTTCTTATCCCCCCCCCCCACTCTCCCAACCCCAAACCCCGTTTGGTAACCGCAATTGCTTTCACGCGCCCGTCACCAACCGCGCTCGATGCTGGGAATGTTTCTTTGCTGTTGCAAACAAAAGCCGCCCCAATAATGTGCTCCCGGTTGGAAGGATTACAATTTTCTTACATCATCCTTCAAACCAAAACATCCGGACAGTGCGACTGTTCGCCTGACTCATCGGTCGGCCATCGCTGGCCCTTAACCGTTCCTTGCCGTCGGTGGCAGCATCGTCTTGCCGCAGGTACACGCTGGCACACACCCGGTTCGGGCATAGGGCATACGCTGCGAAAGACAGTTCCGTCGACAAACCAACTCGTACCAAACACACCCACACACGCATTTGGGTGAATGTGGCAGGCAGTGTGCGCTCGCGTCCGCGCTGCAAATAGCTTTATGGAAATAAGAAACTTTTTCGGAATTTCAATATTGGAATTCCATATTATTGAATGTCTGCTCACACACTGCTCACGCTCGGGCAAAATGAAGCAAACCGCTTGCTGAGCGGAAGACAGAAACACGCCATCCCTTCTAGCACCCCCCCCCCCCCCCCCCCTTCCCACTCTCCCACCAACCGCACCCGCCTTCTCAATCCCCTTTTTCTTAAGGCAACGGGGCGGGACATTCGGGGTTGGATATTCCGGTTTTGCGGCGAACGGCATCAAGTTTTGCCACTCAACAATTTACCAGCCGTAGCGCGGCTTGCCTACCATGCAGGCGCTACGACCGGAGACGTGTCGGTCAATTCCTTCCCAAAATGTTCGACACGACGTAATGCGGTATGCTGACTGGTGACGTGTTTTTTTTTGTTGTTGTCATTTTGGGATGTTTTCGGCTGTTTCGGGGCTTCAGCTTTCTGGATCCCGATAGGACGGGATCAACAAATTGTTGATCACTTTAAAAATAAATATTTGTGGCACTGTGTTTTGGGGGAGGGGGGGGGGGGAGATTATGAATGCAGAAAAATATGAAATAATTGAAAAGTTTTAATCGAATAAAATCAACTCCGTACAGGCGGAACGTATCAATGTTGATAGAGATGCAGAGTACAGAAGAAATATAAATACATGATTCCAATTCTGCAACCGGGACACGCCCCAGGAACGATCGTACCCAACCCAAAAGCCCACTTTAATCCTTCAGCAAACGGTGACCGAAATTCATCAGGTGAGACAGAGAACGAGAGAAAGGGAGAGCGAGAGCGTTGTTGGCTGGAAGTAGACCGACCATTCCATTAACGACAGATCAAATCCACCCCATAAGCTCGGTATACTGCGTAGCGCAGTAGTAAGCTTTCCGCGTACAATGTGCAGCATGAACAACAAAACTATAACTGAAAGGATGAAAAAAAATACACACACATGAGCACAAATATAAAACATGCACAGAAAAGCATAAACTGCGAAGCGGATGCAAAGCTTGGATTGCACGCAGTGCACGCACGTAGTGGAATCAACAGACAGTCGCCCGATGGTGTGTTTCGCATCCGGCCGATTAATGGTCCATTTCCCCAAAAAAGTAACCCGAGTGCATGGCAAACATTCCGCGCGTAGCAACCCGAACCGACCAAACGAGTCGAGGGCACACTGGCGTTATAGACACACTGTTCGACCAGCTTCTAAAAGCAAGCAAACAAACAACAACAACAAAAAAGTAACACCATGCGACCGAACGGAAATGGTGCAATTTTTGTTGCGAGGAAATGCATCCATTTTGCAGCGTTGTGTGATGGTGGTATGGGTGCACCAGCTGGAAGGTGCCACCGTACCTTGTGAGCCCCTTTCCCCTTCGAGCACATCGCATGCAAACACACGATCATATTTATCTATTCAAGTTGTTTGATGTAAAACAACAACAACAACAAAAAATGCAGTACAAACCGCTCGCACACATACTCGCCCGGGAAGCATCAGCAAAGATATCGGTGAGACACACGCTCGCACTAAACTGGGCGAGCAAACACGCTGGCGCGAGCGC
This sequence comes from Anopheles rivulorum, assembly GCA_018908115.1. Taxonomy (NCBI): domain Eukaryota; kingdom Metazoa; phylum Arthropoda; class Insecta; order Diptera; family Culicidae; genus Anopheles; species Anopheles rivulorum. The sequence continues at coordinate 8,083 of STHB01024237.1, forward strand.
TAACCACCGCATCACTTACACTTCATTAATCGCTCTATTTGTGCACAATAATGCCCAGATGGAATGAGGGTGGTTTTTTTTTGGAGAGGGGAGGAGGGGGCGAGGGGTGGTAGGCAAGGAGGAGAAGGAGGAGCTTTCCAAGCAAGAGGGGTTTTGCATTTATTTCATCGCACAGAATTAGATTTCGAAGTAGAATCCCACCACGGTTATGGCCTAATGAACAAAGCCAACATTGATTTGCCCCGCTGCACGCATTGCGATCGATCAAGTGAATAATTTTGGTGGTGCCCCAGAAAAACAGAGCCAAAAAAATCGGCTCACCCAACCCCTTTTCTAACCCCACACCACCCTACCGTAATTAAATGTTATCACGTAAAAAGCAGAGAAGCTTGTGTGTGGATGGAATTCGACCAATGTTCAGTATTTTGCGCCCGTAAGGTAGGCAAGCGGCGATACATCTATGCATTAACAACAACAAGAGCACAAAAACAATGCAGAAAACATCTTTCGTATGCAAACAATGGTATCGAAAACGGTGGTACAGTAACGTATTGCACCGCGAATGGCATACGAATGGTAGGAATGGGCAGATGAGAATACAAAAAAAAACACACACACACACAGGCAACGAAAGGAGAGGATGAAAACATTTACCCACACTGTGCACCGTGCACGGGATGTATGTAAATGGCACGGTGCACCGGTGTACGGTTGGTGTGCACCGACCCAGCGTACAGCAGTCGGCGACGATGACGGCGATGATGATGGCGATGATGATGTTTGCGATACCGGTACCGACTTCGTTTTTCGTGTCCGCCCGAAAAACGGAATCCGTTTTATCAAAAGTCAAATGTTTGAATTTCATTAAAACTTTTCCTTCTGCCAGGGCTAACACCCCTTCGCAGCAGGTGCGCGGCACCGTTGACCGGGCGACGGGCGAGCGGGTCTAGGGTGAGCCGGAGTTTTGGGCTACCTGATTTCTAGCCCCTCCCCCCCTCCCCCCGCGCCCTCTCCACCTTACCTCCTTTCACCTCTCGGCCGTCCATTTGCCACCCTCGGAGTTGCTTTATAATTGGCTGCACCATGGCTTCACCTGCACGCCAGGTGATGCTTTGCTAGCTTCGGGCAATAGCAATGTAGGGTAGTAGGGCTGGTTGGGTGGTTCTTTTTTTTTTTTTTGTTCTCCCCACTTCCTTCCTCGACTTTCTTCTTCTTTCCTTTGGCTCGTTTCACTACTCGGTGTTCCAATCTGGCGACTTCTAACCGAGCAACACGCTCCAAACACATCCGGCCGGATGGCATCAGCGCGTCCGTTCTATTGCCGTTCACCATCAATCGCACACGATCGCGAAGGTGGAGGGGAAGGGGGGGGGGCAGGTAGATTGTGACACAGTGAATCAAAACGTGGCGAAGGGGTGGAGGAAGGGGGAGGGGGTACGAATTTTCTCCAACACCCCGCATTCAGACATCTAATTAATTTCCCACCCGACAAGTTCGACGCAGTTCGATGAGTTCGAGTTTTGCTGTGCTGTGCTCAGCGTTCTCTAGCGTTTGCCGTGCTACGCCGCGCTTTTGACGAGCGAGCCCTTTTTATTTTTCTTTCACAGCCACGGGTGTTGTGCGGTGGTGAATTGTTTTGGCAAGCGTACCGCGCACAGCGTGCCAGCGTTCGCACTTAATTATGGGTGAAAATTTTATAATTGCTAACACGTCACCAGACTCGGCCGGTGATCGATCGGAACTCCACTGTTCTGGCAGCACGCGTCCTACCATAACGTTATGGCGGAAAGGTATGACTGTGTTGCGTTTTGGGGAATGGTTTGGTTTTCTTTTTACATGCTTAAACAAATCATAGCTGCGCGTTATGCTGTTACCACATGGTTTAGTTCAAACACGCTATTTGTCATGCCGATTGCATAACGTTAGGCGTGAACGTTTGCTTTCTGGCTTTTTTATGCAAAGAAATGCACCCACACGCCCTGGTATGAGACATCCAGGGGAGTATGGGTATTGATGTCTGTACGGGTATTGTGCAGATTGCATTTTCTCCCTACACCAGGGACAGCCTAAAGGTAGAGTGCACCGTTTTCCCACCACTCAGGATCAACGCGGTAATTCCATTTGATGCTGTAGCGAGAGCTATCTTCGAATGGCGGCACGCATCTCCAAAAGGAAAGATTTTCTGGTGCCGCCTGATCGATCCATCTTAAAGGAACAGATTGTTCTCTTCTTGATGTTGGTCTGGCGGACCCGGTGCCAAACGGTCCACCGCTGTTGTAATGATATCATTCAACATACGCTGTTCAGCATTCAGAAGGTGTAATGATGCAAGCGTTACGTCCATTGTATTTATGCTGTTCAAAAGTTCAGAATCGAATAGCAAGTTGATAGTTGCCCTTTGGTCGGGCTGGAGTAGGTGAGTCGGGGCATATCAAATGAAACAGCTTTCTGTAGAGCACGATCCCGCTCAAGATCATACTGCAGTTGGACGCTGGTAGGACGCACAGACCATACCGTCAACTGTCCATAGGTCCACAAAGGACGAAGGTCTTGTACGGTAGCATAGCATAAGACGCAGACAGTAACGTCCCATCTGCGATTTGTGGTAGTAGACCATGCGTCCAACCACGATGTCGGTCTGACGAACCCGCGGGATCCACTGATTACCTATACCAGTTGGAAAAAGTTCGTGACCTCGTTATCTTTGCTGGTGTTCCAGATGTATCAGCAACTGAACAATAGTTACCATTTTTGCCAGTGTCTCAAAACCGAAGATATCTACTCCATATGGCCTGAGACGAAGAAATATTTCGTGCGTCGAGGTACTGCTGAATCGCGTCCAAGGATTCAGCAGTAGAACTTCATGACTGTTTTTAATGAAAGTATTGACATAAGGTTCGTCAAATTCTTCAATGAAAGCTTTTGTTCGAACCTCTTGCAGAACATTTAGCAGTAAACGTAAGCTTATCATAACCAAACCAAATCATATTCAAATCATCCAAGTAGGTTTAGATTTGAACAACCACCAAAAACGATATCAATCTAGTGAATATGCAGGGTTTGACGACCGAGCTTACGTAGCACAAATGCATTGGAAATTTATGTTTTATAACTTTCACTTTGAAAACACCTATACTTACCCAGCAGTAACGCTGCGTTACTTTTAACGATTTTATATATAGAGAGGATTCAGAGGATGAGTTGGCAACTTGGTGCGGGACGCGTTGCTTCTGCCAACAACCGTTACACACTTCCGAAAGCATAAAATGGTACGAGCGCACCACGAAGCGATGAAAAGAATTTTAAATAAACGAATCACCAGCGCTAGCGACGATGACAG
>STHB01024255.1:0-11421 GCA_018908115.1 Anopheles rivulorum
CTACTGACAGTCGAGTAGTGCTCGATGATTATGTGCAGCATGCACTTCGTGTGCATGTCACACGTTCTTGTTGATGGTGGTGGTGATGGTGCATTGTGTGACGTATACTCTGTGTGTGTGTGTGTGTCGTTGCAGCATCCCGGCCGTTTGGCGCGCTTCACTTCACTGCACATATTTACGCGCGAATGATGTTTTCCTTCACCGTCCTGACTGACCGCCGGTGCCAATGGACAGCACAATCAACAAGTGTGTGTCCTTCCAACCCATTACTGAGGGTGGGCACACTCACAGCGATCACGCGACACATGCATACGAACGTGGTACAGGTTGGCGCGTGTCTGCCACCCCACTCCCTTCCCTCCTTTCCCTCCCATCCCGGTTCGTGCGCTTTCCACCTGCTCACTGAACCAACCTCCAATAAAACCGGGTGCATACTGTATGCATCCGGTCGGCTGATGCAGCTCCTCCTGATCAAATGATGATGATGATGATGGAGAATACACTCTGGTGTGGTTGGGCATTTATTTCTCTTCTTTTTTTGTTGAGTGTGTATGCTCCCGCACCACTTATGTATCGTTTTTCCGGCGTATCTATGTAGTTGTGGCCTGCTATCGGAAACCTGTTAGTGGGGCAATATTGACAAAACAGCTCACTCCGGTCTAGCCAGGTGTAAGTGTCGGGATGTTCGTTTCTGACGCTTGACGCAACGCACGTGCAGGAAGTTTTTGGTATCTTTCTCTAGTATTATGTTGGACTGCACACAGTTCACAAAGTTTGTTTAGTACATTTTTTTCTCGTCTAAAACTGTTCAACTTTAGTCTATTAAAATAAAGCTTGAATAAAGTCCTGTAGAGCTCACATACGCGTCTGTTCTGTCTGTAATCTGTAATCTGTAATCTGTAATTCTTGTACCTCCAAAATTGGAGTAATTTTCGTAGACACGTTGGAAGGAAAAAGATATTTAAAGAGAGAAAGAACGAGTAAAAGGACCTAAGCAGTTGAAGAGTTGAGGAGTTAAGCTCTGATAGTCTGGTCATGTCATAAGAATGACACCAGACAACCCAACTCCTTAAGTCAGTGTTTGACATCCACATGGACCCAGAAGGCCTAACCCCACGAGTTGAAATCTCATTGATCCAACAATCTACGCTCATCAAGATTCGGTCCTGTCATTAAAATGACACCGGACAACCCAATCTTTTAAGCAGACTCCCAAATTGCCTTGGCATGATGGAGTTGATTTGTTCGTCAGAAAATCCAAGAAGATCCATTGAAAGACGTCGACGATTATAAAGATCCTGCTCTAGGTTAAAACTACGAGGAAGATGAATTTCTTGTTAATCGACATATTTACCTAGAATACCTATATCAAACCTTAAGAGCTCATTTTAATCACTCTTTCATGTTATTTAGCTTCATAGAGGTAAGAGTAAAGAGCTTTCCCGTATCAAAACATTAAATGCTGTATAAGTATATTCAATTTTTAATAATAAAACACAAAACTTCTACCACGACAAAGCATTATTCAAGCCAGTACAGAATTTCAGAAGGAAACACTTTCCAAGCCTCACAACCCGATTCTTCTTTCGCCGCTGTAAGTTGAAACGGGCAGACGAAACAGTTGTGAAAAGGTAAAGCGCAAGTAAAATCGGAAGCCAGCGGCTTCATCCCGATGGCTGGCGGCCTGACGGCGAAATCAGACCAAGGACTTCTCCTCAGCAGCAAACATGAAGAAGGCCCGTTTTTCTTGGTTGGCATTTTTCTGCTGCAATGAAGCAAAACAAAAAACGAACAGTGTACACCAAAACACACACACACACACACACAAACAAACACACTTTGTACTTACAAAGTAGCACAAACGCCACCCACGCTCACCTCACCCGGCTGGTTCACCGCGTGTGCGCCGCGCCAAAATCCGGAAAGGCGCACGGTATGATATGCACATATAATTTTAGCAAGAGCAACATTTTCATTTAATATTTATACCGCTCTAAATATTAAATATTATTTTAGAAACCGAGCTCTGCTCGTTCCGCCCGTATGTGCTACGGAGCACACGTACACGTAGTGTTCACACCCACGGATATGGAGGCGCCTGGAAAGTGCCTTGCCAAAAGGAAAGAAATGCCAAGCACCATACAGCGCGCCAGTGTGCGAGTTTACTGAGCCGGTTTTGTACGGATACGCTCTCCGTTGCAGCGATGTCAGCCGGGGTGTCGCCCGATGTTACACCACACCACTTCCACGAAAGATCGACCACTTGCGTTGCGTGGTGGTGGTTTTCAGCTGCGACCCCCCGTTCGCTTCTATATATGCATGAAAAGGAGTTTTTTCCGTCCTTTCTTTTGCTCGCTGTTAATGTCAATTCTCCACCTTTGCCACCGTGTGGCATGTGGTGTGAAGAAAGTTTTGTGTGCAGGAAGCTGCACACTTGAAGCTGCTTAGATTTTCCTCGCCATCTCGCCTTGCCGGTGGTGGCTTTGGTCGACCAGCGAAACGACCAGCTGAAATGAAGCTTATATTCAGTGGCGAGTCTGCCGCGTACCGCGCTCGCTCGCGTGGTAGAAGAATGCAGGAGCACAGAGTATAAATATTACACCATCACCATCAATGTTTAACGAATCTCACCGGCGCGCACACTGTCAGTGAAGATGTATTTTGCTGGTTTTGTGAAATAAAAGACCACCGGGATGGCGGGTGAGGAAGGGCGAGAGAAGAGGGATGGTTCTGAGTTTTTATTTTTTGCCTTAGATCTCCATGAATGGTGAACCACGGCAGGACCTTCAACCGGGAGGATATGGTTGCCCCACCAAAAAGGAGGTCAAATTTTATAAAAGTAACGCTCCAGGAAGAAAAGTAAGGAAAAGAAAAAGAAAGTAGAGGGTGAGAGAAAGAGAGAGAGAAAGTACATTGAATCGATTCCACAAAGAGTGCAGAATTAGGCTCCGATGCTTCCCGAATGGAACACACTGGCGTCCAAACGTCCAAGGAGCGCGTTGTGCAAAGTGTTTGCAAATTATTCATTCGCAATGTATGAATTATTTAAGCTGGCAAACGCGACGGCAAAGTGGATGAAGTGATGAATTATTGGTTAATTTAACGTCAATCATTTTTCACCCCTGCTGTGGTGCCCAAAACGCGCCACACTCGACGTAGTTTTGGATTCCCGCGTCAAGATGCAACCAGGAGTAGGTCACGCACTCCACACTATTGCGATCCCGCCCTTCCCGAGTGCTTGGATTAGTGCGATCGTTTAGCAGTCAATATTCACAACTAAAGGTGGGGTTCTGGGTGAGTTGCATACTGCAACTTTTTGCAACCTACCGTCCCACAAAACATCCAGAACAGAACAGGACTACTTTGCCCCAAACCGTAAATATCCGCAAACGCCAAAGCTCACATCCGGAGCAGCTTTCTCTCCGTATTGCCCCACCGCACGGCACTCGCAGATATTCGTACGACGAAAAGATGGCCAAAGCATTTGCTGGATTGGGAGGGCGGGTTGGATTCCAAACCTATCGTAACCCATATCGAAAGCGACCCTTACAACTGTGCTCTACGGTAACGATACGGTTGAAGCCCGAGCCGGAGCTGGCAGCAAATAGTATGAATATTTTATAGCCCAAACTCTGCCACGACCCGTTACCTCGTTGTTACGACCTCCATGAAGATCGGGGGCGAAAGGAGTGGTTAGGGTGGTAGAAGTGTGGGTGGTAAAGGATAATATTTTATACATTATGCACCGTATCCAAATAGTAATTTCAATGTAAACCATCGTCTCGTTTCGCAATTTTTGCGGTACTCCAGTAGCGCTCGAGTCGGACTCGGCTCGGGCTTATTTGTGACTTCGATTCCCGGATGTTGGAGTCGGAACTCGCTGGATATCTTTTTGACTTGTGGTACCATTCAAATGAGAGGATTTGAGCGACTTTATTGATACACTGTAATGTTCTAACAATATGTTTTACATATCGAATTAGACGTTAAATGATATGCTCGTCTAAGTTGTTGGTTAGTTTAAAATTACAACATACATAAAGATTGAGTTACAATATCTTCGAATCGAGTTACACGCTTTACTACAACTTTGTAATGGAAACTTTAATTCTCTTCCTTTTCAACCTCAAGTCAATGTTTCAACACATTTTTCTTATACACACCCGTACAACGCACTCAGAGAAAGAGAGAGAGAGACAGAGAGAGAAATCCTATGTGCGCGTCCTTTCGCTGCATGTTCATAAACATTTCAGCAGCAGCGCGCGCTTTACAGCGTGTGCAAAAGGATCGACCACGCTACACACACACAGCCACGTGGCAATACCCACCCACACACCCACCCACACACCCACCCACACACCCCATCAGGGTGTGCACACTGCTAGAGGGCGCACCGTGAATCTTTTATGTACTAATCCTGCACAATTTATGTCGGCCACCGTTCGCGTCCTCTCTCGCTGCAATCTCGTTGACGGTGAAAGGTGTGCAGCACTGTTGGGAAGCGTTTTTGTAAGCGAAAGTTTGCCAGCCGGCTGGTGCTTTTTTGGCGGATGGATGCCGAGAAAAAAAACAAATGTGGCGGGAAAATTCCAACACTACCCCTTCCTTCAACCCTCTCCCTCCCACCGCCCACCACCCCACTCTAACAGCAATCTTTATTATGGTCAGGCGTGGTGTGGTCCGAAGTCATCGTCATCACCCATCGTGTTGTTCGTGTGGATTCGGAAAAGCACTCACAACAACACACACACACAGCGTAAGGCTGTGGTATGGGAGGATCCACCGATTTCCACCGAGATTTTCCCGCCAAATGGACGAGCAAAGCAGACATGGAAAAAACAAACACACACAGCCGTGAGATTTTCGAAGCGAGCGCGAGAGTACGACAGCGAATCGAATCGGGACGGTCTGCCCCGAAAACGCTGACCATCGATGTACCCCTATTTAGACATCGTCGATCGGGGCTGCATCCAATGTTTATGCGCCGGATGCTGAATGTAAAGACCAGTATAAGGCTACCGTAACTTTCGCGTTCTAGAGAGGAAAAAATCCTCCGTCCAGCATCAGCTCTATGTCTGGTCCAGTACGGTTCCCAGTTCCGATGGCAAAATCCTTGCTGAAAATCCCGCCAGCAAATCGTTCCCGTACGCAAATCGGTGCAGAGACGATGTTACGAAAAATGTACAACATTTGCATAATTATTTACCGCACACTTTAGCACACCGAGCGGGCGAAGCTTAATACGGCCGTCCGGCCAGCACAGCGAAGCTCGTACGCCCGGCGGCCGATATTTCTCCTCATTAATTTGTTAGATAAAATTCAATACAAATAAATACTGTCGAAGCAAGCAGGATTGTGCGGTTCGGGGTTTTTGCAAATTTGCGCCACCGTGCGCCGTGAATGAAAATGCACGACCGGACGGACCGGATGGTTTCATGCCGTACGCCCGGCGACACCTGCGAGATGGCGGTGAGTTAATTTTCTCTCTTTGCCGGTGGACAAGACCTGCGGACGGAGGCAACAAGGGCGGACAAAAGGAAGCGGAACCACATTGTATATAAAGTCAAAGGATTATGAGCAAGATTGGGCACAACACCGATTGCGCTGCGCTTGCCTGTGTGTGTGTGCCGTCTGCAGCGTGGTTGAATGGGGTGGGCTTTGGGTACACCTCATACCAACGGAAAAGTAGCATGTTCATGGCTCATTAAAAATCGATTTTCCTTCGCCGTCCACTCGTCGACACGGCTTCCTAAGGGGACATGTTTGTGGCTGCGGAAAATGGTCTTTGAAGCGGCAACGGCAGTACCTGACAGGGGAGTCCCAATATCCCGGAGTTGCAGTGGCGTGGAACAAACATGTTTGTTGGTGGGCCATGAGAAATGCATGTTGGGCATGGATTTTTCCTAATAAAATGTATGACGTGATTGAAACTTCCTAAAAATATTATTATTAATATATAATTATCATAAAGCATTTAAGAACAATAGGAACTCTTCAAATCGCACAACCTCTACCGAGCATGTCTGGAGAAAAGATGCAAAACAAAAGAAGGAAATACCTTGTGAACCCCTAGTGAACTTCTGCCGCAAAGAGACTGACAATACGGAAGATGTATATTAAATAAATAAATAAATTATTAAACACAAAAAACACAAGTTCTTATTGCCATAAATAGCAAGAATTGTTGACATCGGTAGACCGAACGAGCAGAAAAAAAGACCGAGCCCCGCTGGATACAGCACGGTCCACCCGACGACGTGCTTTTTGTTTAAATAATGAAATATTAAACGACTCGCAAACGCAATAATAATCATCTAATTTGATTTGCAAAGCGGGCCCCGACTGTCACCAAAGCCCTCTATAACCGCCTAACCTTACCGACCTTCGGCCGGCATTAAAAACAAAACTGCCACGGCCAAACCAAGCAGCATGCTTCACAACCGATGCACAATGGTGCAGCAAATGGAAATAAAATTTTCAGAGAAGAAAAAAACAAGCGACAAAAAAATAGAAAAATTTAAAACATGCACTTTGACAGTGGCGATAAGCAGCAGCGTTACGTAAAATGCATAACGCGGCACATGGTGAATCAATGTCAAGACCGGGTGACGATGTAACGTGACTAAAAACCCAAGAACGAAAGTTGGTCTGCACACTTTGGAGTTTAGGAAGTTAGATTGTTTGCAAGAAAATGGTTTTTGTTTTGGCTCTTTTCTCTAAAGCTTATGTGTGATTATGGTCGTGTTCTGTAATCGAGAACCTGCAGCCCGGCATAGATGGCGGACCAAATTCGTGCCATCATTCCAATAAGAAGCTGTCGTCTAATGATGACACAGTCAAATGGGACGTGCCGTTTTGAAGGTTTCCGGCCAGCTTGGCTGATGCGTTTGGTCCGTACCATGCTCAACACACGGTTGAACATTTCTTTTGTTTTTTCGGGGTGCAGTTTTCCATTACAATCCAGTCCAAGCAGTCTTTCTTCCAAGAATTTGCATCAACAATTACCACGTGACGACACGTGAGGTACCAGCAGCAGAACGGCTGCAGCGAGAAAACTTTATTATAATGAACTGCACAGTGGCAAGCATATGGGCCCTCGTGTCCGGTGTGTGTTTGATGTTGGGCTCTTTATACTCACGGGTGGAAATCTTGGGGGCTGTGTGGTAGTGGTGGTGGTGATGGTGGTGCAGATATACACACAAGCGCAACCAAAATGATTGTGCCAACAGTGCACCAAACAACAAAATAAAGTGCGCGAGCGAGCGAGAGTGAGAGAGAAGGAAAAATGAAGGTAATAAATGAACATTCGATTGCATCTCCGGGGGCTGCACAATGCAATTGCACATACACAATGTGTGCAAAGTGCACCCGAACCACCTTCCCCACTCACCCTCTCTCGTTCTCTCTCTCTCTCTCTTTCTCTTTCTCGTTCGTGCGATTTTTCACCATCCCGAGCGCGACGTAATCACCTCGCGCTCGATCGTACTTATTATTGCGCGATCTGGTTTGCTCACGTAGTCACATACGAGCGCGAAGCATGTGTTATTATTAATAATAAAGTATTAATTTTGTTTACAACTAAGCGCTTTATTGCCGTGCACTTGGACAGAAATCGCGCGTGCACACCAACAGAAAGCGTTCCGCGAGTGGTGGAAAGGGGTGGGGGGGGAGGGAGGGGGTAATAGGGGGTGCAACGTACGAAGAGAGGAGGGAAGGAATAGGGTGGGTTTGATGTGGTAATTGCAAAAGAACGAACCCCGAGACGGAGGGAGGTGGGTTGATGCCATTAGAAAAATAAAGGTACAACAACGACGTTACAACAATGCAAACCAGCGCGCACACATATGGAAAAAGGCCAGACACACACACGCAGAAAGAGTGCGAGAAAATAGTTTGGAGAAAACTTATCCACCACCACACGACCACCACCGCCAACCGGTGGGATGTTGGTCGGTATTTGAATAATGCAGTTATTGTTCTTCTCCGTTGCCCCGGCGCCCAGATTGCACGCTGCAGGTGCAATTGTGGCTTCGGCCAGCTAGTTGCACGAGCGCCTGTGTCTCGATCGTTGTTCATCTCCATCTCTCGCTCGGGCTTGCGATGGTTCTTATGCTGTTTCTATCGCACGCGCGCAGCGACTTTGCATCGGCAAACGCGTGATTATCATTTTTATTGTGCACATTGATGGTTAGCAATCGATGCGAATGGGTTCGTTTTATTCTTACGCTGATAGCCTTTCCCATGATGATGCCCCATCACCATCTTCCACCAAGCACCCACACCAGGGCAGCTAGATGCAACCGCCCATCCGTCGACGGGCAGTGCACACACCGGGGCGCGATGCACAATTATTATTTTTCCTTTTATTTATGTGTTTTTGTGTTGCTGTTGTTGGCTGCATTGTGAATGAGTGCCGTCGTTTTGTTGATATGGGTTTCGCTGTTGGTGAGTTTTTGTTTGTCGTTTTGCCTTTCCTTTTTTTTTCACTAACAAACACGTCGTAATGGGCCTTGCGTCACTACACGACGAACGAGGGAGGCACACAAATTGTATATGTATAAAACTAATTATTTTACCAGCCCCATTCATTGCCACCACCACCGTCATTGCGTCGCAGGGTTGATTCATTATTGCGAGTGGAACTGAACAAACGCAATTGCTTCGTGGAACTTTGTCGTAAATAGCGGTCGTTGTAAGAAGAAAAAACCCCCCGAACCAGTTAGTAGTCGCTCAAATCTGTGTAAGATTGTAGTTTCGTTGTAAAGTTCTTTCATTTTTCAAAATGTTGACGCCACCAATCTCGTCACGAGCAGTTCTGATAGATCTCATTTCACACTTATTGGGTATAAATCGCTTCAAATCGGATTATTCGTTTATGTATGCATTTACCTTCCATTTAAAGAAATTTATGGCATGAATCAAACGATTCAATTTTGCAAATAAAATATGTCCATCCATCTTTATGATCTTATGCCAGTGTGCCATGCTCAACTGTCAAAACGAAAATGTCAAAGAGATTCTTCTAGCCCGTTATGTCAGTCTTTATTTTTATTACTAAATTTGATTAAAAGTATTAAAAAGGCGTGTAGCTATCGTATCGTGTAGCTATCGTGTAGAATCGTTTCCATAGTGTCATATCAACAGAGAACAGTGGGTAGTCGTTCTACTAACATTTTTTTCGATCGACAAAAAAGTCTTTTTGGTCGAATTTCTTTATCTTTGAAGTCGTGAAAAATGGCTCGAAAAATACAAATATTCGTATCGAAAACTTGTATAAACTGAAATCCATTTTCCACGAAAAAACCTTCACCATTCGGCAGGAAAGAAAAGGAAAGAAAATGCACCAAATGGGAAGCGTACTGCAACTTTTCCAGTTGCACAACACAATGCAAAAGCGATACCAGCGGACCGGTGCCTGCTTGCGCGGTAATAAGCGTAAGCCTGTGCCCTCCAAAACCCATCAATTCGCAAGCAAACCGTCATTGCTCCTTGACCGGGATGGTAAAACCACATGGCGGAATGGTTCGGAAAAAGGGTTACGAGCAAGGGAAGAAGAAAAAAAACACGAAGCAGTTAATACAAATGATCATTTTAGTGCGCCGATCCGCTTCACCATTAATGCAGCAAATAGAGAGGGATGGGAGGGTTGCCGGTCGGACGGTGAAAGGAGTAGGTAAATGGGGTAAACTCACATTTTGCAACGCGTTTCCTTCGGCTGCCTTACAGTTTATTCACAGAAATTAATGCTTAGAATGCACCCCGAACCCGGTGGACGATATTAATGATTCATACAAAACCATTAGTACACAAAACCTTCGTATCGAATCGAAACCTCCACCACTTTTGTACTGCAGTTTGGAACGGTGCGCGTTTCCAAATATAGACAATGCGGGTCTTGCGGGTAATCCATTTACACTCTCGGCCGTGTGCGCCGCCGTGTCTCTGTTTGTCCGGTCAATAATTACCGCCACGATTAAAACCCTTCTCTCGAAAGGTTTTGTGGTTTAGGACCGCAGAAAGACAAAATCTACGGCGCACTGTCGTGCTCGTTTGCGGCGTAGAAAGAAAAAAAAAAGGTTGATTGAGGTGCAACACGCATACGGGGGCCACCTACACTTATCAACGCTTTATTTTTAAGTCCCACCTCACTACGATGTGTGGTGCAGGCTAAACACCGTCAAGCTAGCATTTTACTCTCCGAGCTTATTCACGTTCGATTTAATCAAAGCGGCTGGTCAAAGTTTTACTTAGTGCTAACCTATCTGCTGCTCATTACCGGCCGCTCGATTATCACTATAACTGACCTCTCTCAGTACTGACCTCCCTCTAGTACAACGGCTAATCTGCGATCAGGCTCCCGGTTTTTGTTTTTGTTAATAGAAACATGAATTAAAGATTAACGATTTAAAGAAAAAAAAACAAAGGGAATGTAACGAGTAAATGAAATTAATTTTTGGCATTTCTCAATCGTTCGTGGTTTGCTGCTACTGCCAGCTCTAGAGCAACTTGCTGAACCAAATCGCCCGTTTCGTTCATGTGTGGTGCAATGAAGGTGATAGATTAGTCCGTGACAGAGCGATGAAAAAAAAAACGACAACTCCTCAACTGATAACCATAAACACGCATTTTTCACTGCTTTTTTTCTTTGGAATGAAAACACTTATCGTTTTGTATTTTTTTTAGTTTCACGTTTTTGAATGACTTTACATATTTGTTTAGTGGCGAGAAGGGGAAAAAAATAATTTAAATTAAAACTGTCATTACACACTATATGTACCGATCTACACGCGTTGTGATAAGCATCACCGGGAATGGCATCGAGTCAAGATTGCTTACTATGACCATATAGTGACAAAGCAACATTCTAGAGGGCTTATAAATAAATTTTACACTTTTTTTATTTGTTTTTTTTTTTGTATTTGACTGCGATGTCTAAAAATTCTATCGATCAGTTTAGGGGCGGAAAAAAAATGGAGCAAAAAAGCCCGTCGGCATATGAGTTTGTGATTAAAAGTATTCGATTGGGACGGTGTTAGCAACAAGGAATGTTGTTTACTGTGTTATAACACATTTATTTTCATTCTGACAAACGATTCGAAGATGAAAATTATTATTAAATATTTTAAAAAATTTCTTAGAAGTTGACAAAACAATAAGATAACTCATATAACTTTATTATAAGCTACCTGTAATTTATTTTCAATGATAGTAGGAAAAATGAACGAGAAAAAAAAGGCAAGAAAATGAAGAAACGTATAACAAAAGAGGCTGCGAGTGCTCCATAAAAGTAGTCAAACTGATATATGACCACACATTATCGATAAACAAACAGTGAACGCTTATCGACTCAAACACCGTTCGCCGAATGCGTTACCTAAGTCTTCGCATGATTTCCCTATCGCTTTTCGATAATTTACCATT
>STHB01024273.1:0-11419 GCA_018908115.1 Anopheles rivulorum
CTAGCATGTGAATCCATTGCTAATAAACTGATTACCCCTCAGTGTGTGTGTCTGTTTGTGTTGTGGTTTTCGGATTTTTCGGCGGACGGCCAGGCTTGCGCTTAACCGTTACTCCGACCGACGCGTTAGACGCGTCGCTATCCGTTTCGTCATCGTTTTTGCGCTTACCCTTTGAATCAGGATCAGGCTTCGAGGAAGGTGGAGTGGGGGAAGGAACTCGAGGCGCTTTGAAAGCGTGCGTAGAGAGTGCGTGCGCGATCTCTACATCGAGCGTTGCTGGTGTTGGTGCTGCTGTTGTTGTTGTTGGTGCGGTGCTCGGTGCCGTCGGTGCTGCAGTCGGAGCCTTCGGTGCTACAGCCGGGGCCTTCGGTGCTACAGCCGGGGCCTTCGGTGCTACAGCCGGGGCCTTCGGTGCCACCGCCGGAGCCTTTGGTGCAGCCGCGGCGCTTGGTGCGTTGGCTGCTGTTGTTGCCGGCGCTTTCGGTGCTGGCACAAACGCACTTTTTGCGTTTTGCTTTGTTTTGTTGTTCTGTTTCGAACTTGGTGCTGTTACTGATGCCTTCATCACTCCAGCATATGATGCACCTTGTGCCTTGACCAAGCTACGCTTGCTCTGCATGCATCCCATGCCAACGTGTTCCGGCATCAGGCAGTAGCGGCAGTAAGGGTTTTGGCCACTGTATGTAACAGTGGTGCGCTCTCCTGCCACCGTTATAGTTGGACCGATCTGCAGCGTCGGTGAGCCGAGAATAATTTTGACGAGGCGAATGCCCGTCTTTATCCCCGGCACTTTGCTTTCTTGGCCGTACTCGGTCTCCGTTACCGAAATAACCTCTCCGAAGCTGGCCAGCGCTGCACAAATTTGCTCCTCGGTAACGTACGGTGGAAGCTCGTGCAGACGCATCTCCGTTGCACCGTCCTCCAGAATGATCGGCAACGGGTAAGACGTCCCGTCGATCTGCAGGTGATGCTTGCCCTGATGCTCCTGCACCAGTTTCTGCGCCTGCGCAAGCGTCTCCGTTTCAACGTACACGACGGCCGTTGACGTACACATCTGAATCCGGGTAACAATCTCCCCGGCCTTTAGAGTGTCGACAATAAAGTCGATCACATCCGCTCGAGAAGGCCGTTTTGGGATGCCCTCGTACAACAGTTTGAAAGTTTTGTCCCTTATGGGCCTCACTCCTGTTCTTTCCATTTCAAATCAATGTTGTTGTTGTTGTTTTGAAAAAAGATAAGTACTCTTGCTGTGAAAAAAAAAAAACACGACCGATCCGCTTGACAGTCAAGAGCAAACTATAATGTTGTAGGTTTCGTGTGAATATGTTCTAATCGCATGCATTTCTTGTCGTGCCGTTTGTGTTTCAGATCGTTGGCGCTGGTCTCTTTGCGTTTACCATCTTTATACGGGCCGAGCCCGGATTCGATGAGTGGATCGCCATTTTGGAGGTGTACGAATATTACATCGGTGTGTACATTCTGATCGGTGCTGGTGCACTGGTTATGATATTCTCCTTCCTTGGCTGCTGTTCGGCACTGATGGAACATTCATCGGCGCTGTATCTGGTAAGTACTGTACCTTCACAACCTGCTTTGCTTTTAATTATTAAAATAAAATCTTTTAGTTCGATTGCACATTGGATAAGAAATCTTGTTCGCGTGTCGATTGAACTATTCAATTAATTTATCATCCATGCAATAGCTTCCCTAGACAACTTCACCTTTATTCATTATCAAATAATAACCCTCCGCCCCTGTTTGTGGCAACCATTTTCACACACTAAACCAGCTACTGTCCCGAACGCGCCATGACGTCTTCACGACAAAAGGCACTCGAATGATGGGACACAAAACATTTACCAGACAGAATGCGGATTCGGGACAGGACTGTTGGCCCTGTCGCTGACAGCCCTAATGAGTGCTGGCCCAGTTCCAATCCGCTCAATCATCCCACGCTTGTCTTCGATGCCGGTTTGAATAATGAATACTGCACGCCATCGCGGTCCGGAACTGTCACACAAAACCCACCCCACCCGGGACAGCGGGTTGTCCAGCTGGCACAGATGCTATCGTTCCACCAGGTCGGTCGGTTCGTTCCTTTTGCCCGAAACCATTCCCGATTGTTTCACTGCGGTTTGCCAGCAGTGGTGACGGTGGATGTTTCCCGGTAAAACTTTGATCCATGATTTTGTCGGTCGCCCCGACAAGCCACTAATCCGGCTAGTCGGTCAACGAAACCGACTACCGACATGTGCTGGAACTCGAATCGGATTGTCAGTTGCAGCACAAAAAAAAACCGGGGCAAAGAAAGTTTCAATGCCTTGTGGCCGTGGGGAGGGAAGACTTTCTTGCAAGAACCACTTCGCTTTCTTGCTTCTGTGTGAGAAACCACCGTTCTCAGGGCAGGGAAATTATAACTTACACAACATTGACACTTCGGTGTCAATTAAAGCATGAATAATGTAGCACCAAACCGTGGTGCGTCAACTTCACCGCTCATGAATCCGGCAACACGGTTTGACTTTTTTCCCGCTGGAAACAAAGAAAGTCCTTATTTTTTTTTTTTTTTGTCCCACAAAGCTTCAACCGCTTGCAGCTGACAGTTTTCGGGCGAACCAGCCCGACCGGGAGAAAACCAATTTCAATAATCATCCAACCGAACTAACCGATGGCGATGCGTTCCCTTGAGTGTGGCGTTACCGGATTTTCTTGGCACACCGTGTTTTGTTATGACAATGGGAACTTCCTTTCGCGACCGACCACTTCTCCCTGCTTCTTGATTCAATAGTCTTAAATGTTCCATGGTTTTTTTCCTTCTGCTAACGCTGCCACTTCTTGTGCTTTCTGTATTATTAAAACCATTTCAGCGTTGTTTTTCTATGTTTTTTTTTTTTTGTTCACGAGAAACCCACCGAAAGGAATGGGCACGCCGTTCAGCAAAGATTACAATCTCAACTGCAGCGGAATCGTGCGCGGCCAAACGTATAACTTTAATTGCTTTCAGTGGTGCGCACTTGCTATCTCGGGCCCAGTTTGTGCTATTGGCCGGAAAAGAGCCCGGAAGTGCAGAACTATAATGAACCTTTCGCTGCCAGAGCGGTAATGGGTGTGTTTGTACGTGCGTGCGTGTCGATGTCATTTTCATCTATTGTTTTATGTAAGATGGGTGGGGCTTTTTTTTTTGTTTTGTTTTGTTTTTGGTTTAAATCAAAAACCGTTCATTATATGCCCCATCGTTATCCTTGGCGTAAGCTCAAAGAATATTGTGACGCAATTGTCGTTCGGCTAAAGAGCCCTTGACTTTATTGTTGGCCTATGGAGAGTAGTGGTAGCTTTTTTTTTCTAACCGTAAGATACCATTATCGTTCTATTGTGAAGGAAACGTCTTTTATCATTACATTGTATGCGATTCTCGAAGAATGAAGGATGCATAAATGATGCTAGTGATAAATATTTGTATAATTTATCAAATTTGTGATTAAAGATTTATGGTTTGATCTTTAACAACCAATGAAGTAAAGGAATCTGTGTGGATTCAATTCACTTTTCACAAATTTCTAATAAATCCTCATTTTTACACAAAATTCGAGGTCTTGATTCGGCTGAGAATGCACTTTATGCACAGATGCCCCTGAGATAACCTTATACTCTCACCCTGTTGATCTCATCCATTAAGTACAGGTTACAATCGGTAACCTTAGCCATTCCAGAAATACATTTGCTCAAATTAACTCGACCACATCTTGTGTCAATCAATTTGGGATGCTCCGGCACGACAGTGAAACTTTATCAATTATCATTAATTAATTGACTCCTGGAATGGCAGATCCTTTCAAATGAAATGGTCCTTCGAGCATTATTTACATCAACCAATGTTTGTTTTTTTCCTCTATAGCGAAGCACAAATCAAATAGATTGTATGGCCAATTTTTTCGAATTACACTTTGAAGAATCTTACCGTAGCAAAACATTAGTGTGCATTTTTCCCCCATGTAAATGTTTGCCGGAAACTTTGCCTGATCGAAACTAAGAAGGACGTAGATTCCATTCAGTTTACGATCGATCCGAACGTGTCTGAAAGGATAAATATGTTTTTCGGATGCATTTCAACAAGCATGCATGCATGTTACGCTTCAAAGGTACAGTGGTATTTAATCAATGTTGCATGTTGCCGTAGTTCTATACTGGTAGGTACACCAAAAAAATACCAATTCTTCTGGCAGATCCTTACAATAAGCCTTGGCAACGGTGCGCTTCCTTGCCCATGCCTTATGCCTTTTTGGCATGGTTTTGTTACCAAATTCCATCCGGCCCATCCATTGGTGGGAGGGAGAATAAAAAAACACACCGAACAAACCAGCACACAAGTTTGCACACGAACACAGTTCGTTTTCCCGAAATCGTTTCATTTCGAACAGGGATTTTGTGTTTGTCGTTTCGTTGAAATCTCTGCCCTGGCACACTGCATGGAACAACCAGTGTTTTTCTCTCTTTCACTCTCTTCTTCTCCTCGTTGCTGCTTTCTTCTTTTGCCGATAAAGAAACATTTCCACCGACATGGAATTTGTCTCTCGAAGCTTTTGCTTTCAATTTGCCTCATTCCTCCGTTCCCGTCCATCGCTTGCTTATGGCTTATGGTTGAGGTTGAAATTTTTGGGTTGTGGAAAATGTTTTCCCTGCAGAAAACTTTCCCAACCGCTTTCCTCCAGCATTCGAACGTTTGAAGTAAGATGTGCTACACAACGACAAGCAACATTTGGGGCTGCTTGTGTATGTGTGTGTGTGAATGTTTTTTTCCTTGTTAGCATGTGTTGGTGCATGCGTGTGGGAGACATGGAAGCTGCTTAGGAAAGTGAAGCCGTGAGCCTGTTGTAATGCAGATGTAAAGGTGCATCCTGCCCTTATGCACACAGGACTGCCAGCTTATGACTGTCTGCTTGCGATGACGACCTTCCGATACATGAGAGTTTTGCATGTTTTTATTTGTTTTTCCCAAAACAAAAACAGGAAAAGGTCATCTCCTAGTCTCAGCTAAACAGTGAAAGCAATGCTTACTAATATCTCTTCCAGAGATTACAATTTCGCTGTCTGTCTTCCATTTTCGTCGGCCAACTCCACGAAGCTAGTGAAGTAGAATTGTTGGTAGATGTAGCACGCAGTAAAGTGAAGGCATTTCGTTCTTGCATTTGGGATAGCTGTACATTCATTCGACCGATGTGAATTTAAACTTTCTCATTTGAACGGCATCATCATTTGGTGGAAAATTGTGTGTTTGGAGAGTCTAGGAATACTATCCGTTTTCTGGGAATATTTGTCATTAGTTATAGTTAGTTATAAGTTATTTAATTATATTTTTATTTATTTATATTTAATTATGACGGCTTTATTGCCAAATATTTATGTACTTCATTTTTTTAAATAGCATTAGGTTTTAAACGTTTTATCGATCAAACAATTTTAACTTTTATTTTGACTTTATTTTAACTTTATTTTGCACAAGAAATCCATCCATAAAGTAAAGAAAAAAATTAAAATTTCTAAAAAAAATGTAAAGTTATACTGCTTAAAGACGAAAGCGGCGATGATTTTGGCGAAGGGAATGTCTTTGGCGATTGACTTTAATAACTCGCCTTTAAAACCATTCCCACCACGTTAAGCCACTCTCGCTTAATGAGCATCGAAAGCTGCCTGCCGCATGCCTGCGACCTAACCTAATGCTGTCATTCTTCGGTACCATCTGTGCAAACACTCGCAAACCATTACTCGTACGCAATCGATTTCAAGCAGAAGGGCACTACAAACAGGCAGTGCCGGTCTGCCGGACGAAACATCGGTTTTAAGAAAATAAACACACCATCCCTACCTACCCATGTCAACGCATTTGCTTGACCACAGCGGGAAATTTCACCCAAAGAAAAGTCAAACTTCCTTGCCGGGGGTAAGCTGTAAAGGGGATGGGAACTGGCAGGGTCAGCATCGGTGTGTCTGTTCAAGGGATAAACATGCTGATTATATCATAAACTCCAAGCGTTTCTTCCTTCACCCGCACCGATTGTCCCGGCAGGACTGGCCACCGCGTTCCAACTTCCGATGGGTTTTCCTTGCGGTTTTCACAATTTGCACCGGCCGACCATCGGTCAACCATGCTGCAGCCTGTTTGCCGGTCGGTTTATTTGTTTGTTTGCCTTGCTATTTGATTATTTGCCATTGGGGAATATTTCTCCGGGACACCGCAACGTCAAAGTTGCGATGACTTTTCCTTGTTCACTTGGTTCGTGGTAAAGTTTGACCGGCAAAGTTAAAGCTTTTTTGCTGCACAACTGTAAGCAATCGAATTTTCCCGCCGAGCAAAACTGTTCGCGCTGGGAAAGATTTCGCAAACGTTTTGTAATATTATGCAAAGTTTAATGTAAGTTGTGAACTGTCACTAATGATGTATATTTCGTTCGTATTGCAGTTCGCGTTCTTAACACATAATTTATTTATTTGTTTTCAAACAAATTGTTTAGAATTGTGCACGGATTTCATAGAAGCAAAAGTGAACAAAGAAAACCCTTTCTTTCGCTTCCTACTCATGAGATATTTTAAATGTTTATCTGTGATAATCTTTCCATTCTTAAAAACAAATTGCGAAAAGAACCCAATATCCGTCCAAGTTCTTCTCGTGGAATGCTAAAAAAAGACGGCACAAAACATCTCAACAATCGGATTGTAAATCGCTTCAGTGATTCGATAGCGAACACAGTTCAAGTGCTTCGATCCAATTCGATGTATGAATTTTCAATTGCTTGCAAAGATCAAATGGATGTTTGTTTGGATAGTTTCCCAGATGCTGTGATATTTCGTGGAACCAACAGAAAGAAAAGCAATCTAGTAGAAAATCTATTTCCACCGGAATATGCATGAAAGTTATGTTTTTTTTTTCATCGATTCACTGCGCACCAATCTTGAGTAGCCTTACATTTCTCAAGTGTTTGTATTTTTTTCTCCTTTTCCAAGTAACATAAGGAATATGGCTGACTACGAATCATTTTACACATAAATTTTCATATCCCATCATATGGGATGACCGTACTGTGAGCTGGTTTTAAAGCATGACAGCAACGAGTGTGCTTCTTATTATGAGAGAAATGATGCTTTCTGATGACGAAGGCATTTCACAAGGCACAGAAAATCATGCATAGATGGTACGACGATTGAAACGCAGCACAATACAACTACGCTCGCATAGAAAGATCATCTTAAAGATAATTTAAAATTCATAAACATCATTCAATGCTGAGCATGCAGTTTTTGAGAATAATGAATAAAATTCAATTCTGTTTAAACAACCACATCAGACGAATGATCTGTAATCTTTTTGAACAATGAAATTTGATTTTTGAATTTTGACATTTGAAATTGAGTCCTGAGCCATTAAACTGATTTGCTTTAAAAGATAAAACTAATTTTAACTTGTTCAGAGCTTCAACGAAAATATGTGGATATAGATTCGTCAGTGACCAACCAATTGAAACATTGTTTTCAAAACAGAAAATATTTATAATTAAAAATTTCCTTTAGGATAAAATGATATGGAGGTCACCTAACAATAACGCCTGAAAGTATGCAAATTCTACAAGAAAACACTTAACAAACAGCATGGAACTACATGAAACTGACTAAATGAAAGAACTTGCGACATTGAAATCTTCCACAATTGATTGAGAGGAGTTTCCTAATTGCCCATAACAACTAAACACCACGGGTGACTCTCAATAGATTAAACAGAGAGCTTTAAAACTTTGGTAGTCATCATATTAAACAATTAGACCACCGAAAGCAAATCCATATCGACAAAGATTCATTCCATCCAGACCTTACTATTGATCGGATGCAATGTCAGCCACAATGTGCTTCACTGGAAAGCTGAGTACGATTGCTGTGAGGAAACGTAGATACTTTTACGGCGCTCCGTCTGGTCGCAACGATTTCCGGAATGCATGGAAGGCACATGGCCCCGGCAGCCCTTGGCGGACTGCTTTAAACAATATGCGGGCGCTTGATACTGAAATGCATCCGGCACTGCACATGGCGATGATTAATTAATTAAGTTTTCCAAATGGATTTATGAATAATGAGCAGTTGTCAGTCGACCGTGTCCGTCTGTCCGTGCAAAAATGGAACGATCAAAGAGGGGAAGCGTTGGCTTGCGGGAGGGAGGAGGCAGACGGTAGGTGCAAGGGTCGTTTTGTTTCACGTTCTTCTCGGCCGGGCAGGATGAAAGGTGAACACATGCTGGCAGACGATAGGTATTCGCTTGCATTTGCACTTCCGAACGGACAATTTACCATCGTCCAGAACTGTTCTCTGGAAGGTATGGCACCTTCTTCTTCTTGATTCCACTCAATCAATTTTCACCGATTTGCTACAGAATTTGTTTTTTTCTCCCCCCCCCCCCCCCCCCCCCAAGCGTGGTTCCTATGTGACTTAAGGAAGGAGTTGGAGCGGTTAAAAAACGGCTTCACATCCCATCCCATC
This sequence comes from Anopheles rivulorum, assembly GCA_018908115.1. Lineage (NCBI taxonomy): Eukaryota > Metazoa > Arthropoda > Insecta > Diptera > Culicidae > Anopheles > Anopheles rivulorum. The sequence goes on from STHB01024273.1 coordinate 8,521, forward strand.
ACTAAACAGGAACGTTAAAGAGCTATGGACAAGAGAAGCAAGATAGAAAACAAAAGCACAAAAAACTCATCCTACCCACCGCCCGGTAGCAATTCGTCGGACAGGACGTGCTGGACTGTGGCTACAGTGGAAAACCGGGCAGGACCTGTTGTCGGTGGGCTGGAGAGATGATGAAAAATGACAAAAATTTCCAATCACATCACGGAAATTGGTTTTCATAACATCCGGTTCGTGTACGCGCGACTGGAGCGAGCAGGTTTCGGGGAGAAAAGGCAGCACAAAAATCAAGTAGCAGCAAATCAGCACACTCTCTTGCTTATGCCTTATGCCTTCCATTGACCGCTTCATTCGCCGCGCTGGTTGAAATGATCACTTTTCCCGTCTGCAGCCTTTGCCACAAACGTTAACGGAAACCAGTAGACAACAAAAAGTTGGTCAGAAGTACAAGAGACAAAAAAAAAACACTCGAATGCAAGAATGACTTCCCCGTCTGACCGGTCGGTCGGAGTATCAGCTTCATGGAACGTTTTTAAGCGAACAGAGAAACAAAAAAAAACAAAAACAAAAACAAAAAAAAACAGCAAAAGAAGGAAAAAGACGGACGATAAAAACGATCTGCGAGAAAGACATTTTTTTGCCTTTATCATTCGATGACGGTGTTTTGGTTCGGTGTGTTTTCTTCTCCGTTCGAAGACTTTCGGTCCTTCGCTCCAGCGGTGGTGAGACTTTCTGTACCTCAACAAAGCATATCAAATGCCGCATCGGAGCGTCGCATTGCCTTCAGCTATTGAGGTTTTCCCACTGATGATGGGTGGCACTGGCGGTTTCCCACTTTCCCTCTGCTGTGTCACACGGTAGACTGAAAAATGGACGACAATACGCTGTACCCTGTAGCCTGTGCTTTTTATTAAACCTTTCCTAATCATTCGTCAACTCCCTGGTTTTTTTTTGTGATTTTGCAAGGACTAATAATACTGTGGAAGGAAGTCAAAATGGCACGAGATTTAAAGACTTTCAGCTTTATGCCACAAATGTGTGCCTTCTTCTTCTTCTTCTTCTTATGCGAGATTTTTGAGGACTCCTATGGACAGTGACACCTCTGTTTCACTGTCCATATTCAGAGGCTTACGGATCTCTAATTTTGCCTTTCGACTTCCGAGAGTAATATTGGCATTACATTGTTGGTTGGCTTCTTGCGTTTAACTTTCGCTTGTTTGGGCTTTGCATATTTATTCTAGAACTCTAGTCTATTCTGTGTGTATGTGCAAATGTGTGCATGTACAAATATGAACAATCACAACAAGAATTAACCACCAAAAGCACTCACAGATGTACCGTTACACAATTTTATTTATTAATCAAATATTATTTTTATTATTATTAGTGCATTTTCATTATTTTTTCATGCACAAATATTTTCTTTGTGTAACAATCTAAAACTTGCTAAATCTTCTTTCGATGCAGCAAGAAGTTGCCAATCAGAACGATTTGGGTTTGAATGTAAGCATCTCCAAACAGTGTCAAACTATTCTTCTAATATTGTCGAAGCATGAACATAATTAAACTCTCAAACTTCATGATAATATATACAAAACCGGTTATCAAGGCAGGTTATCAAGGCGATCCTCTCGTGACAAGATTTGACAATTAAGGTGAAGATCCCGCAGTGATATTCGGAAAAATTTTCAGCAAACATGTTCAGCAAACAAGAACGGTTCAGGCCTTATTCGAGATATGAAGTACATATGTAACAGAAATTACGGCCAAAATCTTTGTAATGCCTGATTTCAACTGTTCATAAACGTTTTGACACATTTGGATAAGGAAAGGAATCGTCGAGGAGTTTTATTTTGTTTGCAAGATTGTGTGACTTTCAAGAAATGTCTTTTAAGATCTCTGTCTCTTTTTTTCTCTCTCTCTCTCTCTCTCTCTCTCTCCCTCTCTCTCTCTCTCTCTCTCTTTCTCTCTCTCTCTCTCCACACGAAATGTCTAATTGTCAATAACGTAGAATCGGTCCCCAATTCTAAGATAAAGTCGTCTTCATGAAAAAATCAACAATATATATTCCTTAGAGCAACTATCCCACATTAAATTCGTTTTCAATTTCATCAACCTTACCTGAATGACAACCTACATCCTTTCTTCGTTACGATGAGTCAATCAAGCGTACCAACCATTTAACCATCTGCCTCCGTTCGACAAACTTTGCTCAACATGTGCCTTGTAAGGGAAGGTTCTTTTCTTCTTCCATTCATCGTACCTTTCCATTCTCACTAGTGCTAACCGAGAGCGTGAATGCACTTTCATCTCTTGTTACACTTTATCCATTATTTAAACCGAAGAAAGACACCGATAAGACGTAACGCCACACAGACCCAGAAGGCTTTTTCCCAAATGGAACGACCAGCCCGGATGGCCATTGACATCGGCAAGAATTTTCCACCTAGATCACCTCTAGATTGGAAAATGATCATAAGGCTGCCGACGACGGTCGGGCAGCATATTTACTCATTGCTCAAGAAAATATTCTTTCATTCCTTTTGATACTCTTACGGTTCCCATCCTTGCAATCCACCTTTCGCTGTCTTGCCTGGTCGGTTCAATCCCACTCCTACTCGATGATGTCAAACTTCATAACTAAAGAGTGCCATAACCGCACCGCAGTACTGAAGTGTCCTCTGGTGGGTTTATACTGAAGGCTTTTTTTCAATATGCATGAAATCCTGCCACTGCCTGGCTGGCGGATGTTCCGACGAACGGTCCACCAGCACAAGTGTGTCGGTTTGCGTTCCGTAACCGGCCGGCTTGCGTAACGATGAACTAGCAATAAAAGAAAACCCACCTTCATCCATTTCCACCGCCAGAACGCACACAACGGTGCACATGAAAGGAATATACC